>VZSV01000494.1:55317-66923 GCA_013398735.1 Nothocercus julius
TCCCTTTATACAATTTTTAACTATCCCTATGCACGCGCGTGTAATACCCCGATTGGACAAAGTCTTGGTCTAAACACCTCAGCAGCTCTTCTGATTAGTCATAGTGGAAGCAGTTCACTGGGTTGTGATGGTTGCTGTTTTTCTGCTCCTTTATCAGCTGGCAACAGGCCCACTTTGTTCCTTCTGCCGTTTGTTACTTTCTTATTTCTTGGATTCAAGGTGACCACCTGGTCTGTGCTGCGTGCTTACTCCAGCGTCTCGTATGGCTGGTTCACCGGGTGTTCACAGTCCTCCGAGTACGACTCCACAGTGGCCAGATTGAATTCCATCCGAGCTTTCACCTTTCTAATTTCCTCCTTGCATACCCTAGTGCTGTCCCTGTAGTCTTCCCAAGTTCCATGCCCCATCTTCCAGTTAACTCTCTTTTTTTTTTTTTCCTGGTGTCTCAGTGCTATTTGCCTATTCAGCCAGGCTGGTCTTCTTCCCCTCCAGCTTGTCTTTTGGCACATGGGGACATCCTGCTCCTGCACCTTTAAGATTTCCTTCTTGAGAAAATTCCAGCCTTCCTGATCCCCTTTGCTCTTCAAGGCTGTCTCCCAAGGGACTCTCGCAACCAATGTCCTAAACAGTCCAAAGTCTGCCCTCTGGAAGTCCAATATATCGGTTTTGCTGATACCCCTCTTCACCAAGAATTGAAAACCCTATCATTTCATGGTCACTATGCCCAAGACGGCCTCCAACCAGAACAAGGGCTGCCAATCATGAGACTTCTGCCAGGTGCTTGTAGAATGCCTCATCTGTCTCTTCATCCTGGTTGGGTGGTCTGTTGCATGTGCACCTAGATCAATTGTGCACCTAGATCAATAGATGGATTGATGGAAGCATCACGCATGTGAGCCTGGATTGATTGAAAGATTGACTGAAGGTTTGCAGCTCATCCCTTCATCAACCGTAGGATTGCACGCATGCCTGCATCAATCGAAGGACTGAGCATACACCCGCATCAATCAGAGGGTCACATGCCTGCACCTGTGTTGATTGAAGGATTGAGCGCCTGCACATGTGTTGATTGAAGGATTGTGTGCATGCCTGGGTTGATCAAAGGATAACGCACAGAGCTGGGTTGATGGAAACATCATGCAGCTGGGTTGATCAAAGGATTGATGGAAAGATCACATGAGTGCCTTTATTGATAAAAGGATTGTTTGAAGTATTCCATGCATGACTGGATTGATCGAAGGATATTGCACGCAACTGGGTTGATTGAAAGTTTGTGCGCGTGCATGAGTCAATCCAAGAATCGCGTGCACGTTTGGATCGTTTGAAGGATCATGTGTGTGCACCTGCATTGATTAAAGGATTGCATGTGTGTGTCTGGATTGATCAAAGGATCACACCCAGACCTGTGTTGATCAAAGGATCTCTAGAAGGAGTGTGCACACACTTGTGTCGGTCGAACGATTGATCGAAGGATCGTGCATGTGCCTGCAATGATTGAAGGATTGTGTACACACCTGCAGCGATTGAAGGATTGCACGCATGCCTGGATCAATCGAAGGATTGCGTACATGCTTCGGTCGATTGAAGGTTTGATTGAAGGAACGCACGTGTGCGCCTGGCTCGATCAAATGATTGGGTGTCTGTGGTGATCGAAGGATCATGTGTGTGCCTGTAATGACTGAAGAATTGATTGAAGGATTGAGTGCATGCCTAGGTCTATTGAAGGATTGGAAGCGCATCTGGGTCAATCAAAGGATCCCGCATACCTGGGTTGATCAAAGGATTGTGCGTGCACCTGCATAAATCAAAGGATCAGTCAAAGGATTGTGCACATGTCTGCAATAATTGAAGGATCTCACATGCACCTGAATCCATAGAAGGATTGGATGCCTAGCTCGTTTGAAGGATTGTGCACCTGGGACTACATCGATTGAAGAATCACACGTACCTGGGTCAATCAAAGGATCATGTGCCTGGGCTGATCAAGGATCATGCTACTGGGTCGACTGAAGGTTGGCATGCGCACCTGGGTCAATCGAGGGATTGCGTATGCGTGCCTGGGTCAATCGATGGACCTATGGAAGGATTGTGCACATACCTGCGCTGATCGAAGGATTGCATGTGTGTGCCTGGAACAATCACAGAATTGCACGTGCGTGTCTTGACAAACAAAGGATCGCGTGTGCAACTGGGTCGATCAAAGGATTGATCAGAGTATTGCACAGGCGCCTGTATCAATCGAAGGATTGCA
This sequence comes from Nothocercus julius, assembly GCA_013398735.1. NCBI lineage: Eukaryota > Metazoa > Chordata > Aves > Tinamiformes > Tinamidae > Nothocercus > Nothocercus julius. The sequence goes on from VZSV01000494.1 coordinate 57,569, forward strand.
CACATGCCTGGAACGATTGAAGGATCGTGTGCACGCCTGCATCGATCAAAGGATCACACGTGCACCTGCGCCTGGGTTGAGCGAAGAATTGAGTGAAGAATCAAACGAAGGATCACGCGCCAGGGGTGATCAAAGGATTGCATGTGTGCCTGGCTCAAACGAAGGATAATGCGCAGGCCTGGGTTCATCAAAGGATCAATTGAAGGATTGCTCGTGCACCTGCATTGATTGAAGGACTGCGCACCAGGGTTGATCAAAAGATCACGTGCATGCCTGAGTTGTTCAAAGATTGCACATGCACCTGGGTTGATCCAAAGATTGAGTGTATGCCTGAACCAATCGACAGATGGCGTGCCTGCTTGGATCGATTGAGGGAATGAGTGCACGTTCCTGGGTTGATCCAAGGATCAAGTGCACGTGCCTGGGTTGATCGAAGAATTCCACGCTTGCACCTGGGTCAATCAAAGAATCAAGTGAAGTACTGTACACCTGGGTCGATTGAAGGATCACACACCTGGGTTGACTGAAGGATTGATGGAAAAATCACACATCCCTTGGTCAATGGAAGGATCTTGTGCTCTTGGGTCGATCATAGCATCGATGGAAGTATCATGCATGCACTGGGATTGATTGAAGGATCGATCAAAGGATCACACATGTGCTTGCATTGATTGAAGGATAGGACGCCTGGGTTGATTGAAAGATCTTGCATCTGCACTGGGTTCGATCCAAGGATCACTTGCACACGTGCATCAATGGAAGAATCGTGCACCTGCATTGTTGAAAATCAGGCTTGCATGCCTGGCTTGATCTAAGGACCATGCACCTGATTCAATGGAAAGATTGCACGCATGCCTGTGTTGATCGCAGGATCTATTGAAGGAGTGTGCATGTGCCTGCATCGATCAAAAGATCAATCAAAGGATCAAACACGTGCCTGGATCGTGTGCGTGCCTGCATCAATCAAAGGATCACAGGTCTGGGTCAATTGAAGGAAAGTGTGCATGCCTGGATCGACTAATGGATCTATCAAAGTATCACACTCGTGCGTCTGCATCAACTGAAAGATCATGCTTGCATGCCTGACTTGATCAAAGGATCACGCACGGGTTCAATTGAAGGATCGCATGCACACACCTGTATCGATCAAAGGATCAATGGAAGGATGAGATGTGCACCTGCAACAATCAAAGGATCACACATGTGGGTCAATGGAAGGATCATGTGCTCACCTGGGTCGTTCAAAGTATTTATGGAAGGACCGCATGTGTGGATTGATGGAAGAATTGTGCACATGCACCTGCATCGAGGGAATAATTGCGCGTACCTGGATCAATCGAAGGATCAATGTAAGGATTGCGGGCATGTTGGGGTCAATCAAAGGATTGATCAAAGGATTGTGCATGTGTGGCTGCATCAATTGAAGTATCGTGCCTGCGCCTGAGTTGATTGAAGGATAAAGCACGCGCACCTGGATTGATCCAAGAATCGCACGCACGCCTGCATTGATCAAAGGATATATCAAAGGATTGCATGTGTGCCTCTGTCAATCTAAGGATTGATTGAAGGATCACGCGTGTGCTTGCATTGATCAAAGCATTGCATGTGTGACTGGAACAATTGAAGGATTGTGTGCACACCTGCATCAATTGAAGTATCACATGCATGCCTGCAACGATTGAAAGATTGCGTGTTCACCTGCCTTGATTGAAGGATCACGCACCTGGGTCCATTGAATGATCTATTGAATAATTGTGCGTGCATGTCTGGATCAATGGAAGGATCAATGGAAGGATGGCGCATATGCCTGGGTTAATCAAAGGATCAATCAATGGATTGAGTACATGGCTGCAACGATCGAAGGATAGACCAAAGGATCACACACGCACCTGTGTCAACCATAGGATTGTGCACAGTTGTTGGATGGAAGGATCACATGTGTCCATTGAAGGATCAATCAAAGGATTGTGTGTGTGCCTGCAACGATTGAAGGATCATGCGCCTGCACCAGGGTCAATCGAAGGATTGCAGGCCTGGATCAGTTGACAGATCAGGCATGTGCACTTGCATCAATTAAATGATCGCGCATGCATGCCTGGCTCGATCAAAGGATCATGTGCCTGTGTCAATTGAAGGACCGGGTGCACGCCTGCATTGATCAAAGGATTGCACGCACGTACCTGGGTCAATGGAAGGATTGCTCACACATGCCTGGGCTGATGGAAGGATTGATTGAAGAGTCATGTATGCACTTGCTCCCCTGAGTCGATCGCAGGAGCTGTCAAAGGATTGTGTGTGCGTGCCTAGGTTGATTGAAGGATTGCACGCGTGCCTGGGTCAATCAAAGGATATTGTGCATCTGGGTCCATTGAAATATTGATCAAAGGATCACACGTGCACCTGGATAGATTGAAGGATCACGTGCTGCATTGATCAAAGGATTGTAGGCCTGAGCCTGGGTCGATCAATGATGGCATGCCTGAATCAATCAAAGAACTGAACATGCTTGCATTGATTGAAGGACCGTGTGCGAGCCTGGATCGATCAGTGGATCAATTGAAAGATCGCGCATGTATGCCTGGCTTGATCGAAGGATCATGAGCATGGTTCAATCGAAGGATCATGCGCACCTGGGACAATCGATTGAAGGATCATGTGTATGCCTGCATTGATCAAAAGATCACACACTTGGGTTGATGGAAGGTTCGTGCACGCACCTGGATCGATTGAAGTATTGATCAAAGGACCATGTGCATGCCTGGATCAACTGAAAGATTGTGTGTGTGCACCTGACTCAATCGAAGGATCACATGAGTGCCTGGATCAATGGAAGGATTGATCGAATAATCAAATGTGCGTGCCTGGAATGATTGAAAGATTGCATATGTGCAACTTGACAAATGAAGATTGCACGCACCTGCGTCGATCAAAGGATCATGTGCCTGGGTTGATTGAAGGATGGTGCACCTGCATCGATCGAATAATGATCAAAGCCCCGTGTGCATGCCTGGATCAATCAATGGATCGATCAAAGGATCACACACGGGCCTGCATCTATAGTAGGGTCGTGCATGCACATCTGGCTCAATTGAAGGATTGCGTGCCTGTGTCGATTGAAGGATGGATTGAATAATTGTGCACACACTTCTGGAACGATTGAAGGATCGCATGCAGGCAACTTGACACCAAAGGATCGCGTGTGTGTGCCTGGTTTGATCAAAGGATCACATGTGCGACTGGGTCGATCGAAGAATCGATCGAAGGGTTGCGTGCACACCTGGGCCCATAGAAGGATCAATTGAAGGATTGCGTGCTTGCACCTGCATCAGTGAACAGATTATGCATGCCTGGATTGATTGAAAGATCGATTGAAGGATCACACGCATGACTGGGTCAATGGAAGGATTGATCAAAGGATGGCGTGTGCACCTGCTATGACTGAAGGATCATGCGCCTGGGTCAATTGAAGGATGGTGCACCTGTGTCAGGGTTGATTGAACAAACATGGGCCTGGGTTGTTTGCAGGATTGTGCACCTGCGCCTGGGTCCATCAAGGATGGCACGCCTGGGTCTATCGAAGGACCATGCACACTCCTATATCGATTGAAGGACAGCATGCGTGTCTAGATCAATCAATGGATTGATCGTGCGTGCATTAATTGAAGGATTACACATGCACATCTGGCTTGATCAAAGAATCATGTGCCTGGTTTGATGTAAGGATCACATGGGCCTGGGTTGATGGAAGGATCGTGCATGCATCTGCATCAATAAAAGGATCACGCACTGGGGTCAATTGAAGGATCATGCACCTGTGCCTGGGTTGATTGGAGGACTGCAGGCCCGAGTTGATCAAAGGATCCTGCACATGCCTGGTTTGATTGAAGGACTGTGTACGCACTCCTGCATCAATTGAAGGATGGCGCGCACGCGCCTGTATCGATGGGAGGATGAATCGAATACTCACGCGCAAGTGCCTTGAGTGATTGAAGTATCGCACGTGCATGACAACGAATGAAGGATTGCATGCATGTGCCTGGGTTAACGGATAGATCTCCAGTGCTTGGATTGATCGATCAATTGAAGGATCATGTAAACCCCTGCATTGATCAAAGGATCAATCAATGGATTGCACACATGCCTGAATCGATTGAATGATCGCAGATGCACCTGCATTGATCAAAGGATCATTCAATAGATTGCACGAGTACCTGCATCGATCGAAGGATCGTGCTCGTGCACCTGGGTCAATCGAATGCTCGATTGAAGGATTGCATGCGGGTCTGCATCAATCAAAGTATTATGCATGCAGATTGATCAAAGGATCGCATGCGTGTGCCTGGGTCGATCAAGGGATCATGTGTGTGACTGGTCTGATTGAAGGATGGATCAAAGGGTCGTATGTGCAACTGGGTCGATGGAAGGATGGCACACATGCAATTGCATCAATCAAAGGATTGATGGCAGGATCACGGGTGTGCCTGCATCTATTGAAGGATTGTGTGCACGCCTAAAACAATTGAAGAATCATGCACATGCACCTGGATCAAGGATCGTACGCTCCCTTCTGGTCGATCAAAGGATAGTGCGCACACCTGCCTTGATCGAAGGATCATGTGCACGCACCTGAGTCAATCAAAGGATCGATTGAAGGATTGCTCATGCACCTGCATCGATCAAAGGATTGCACATGTGTGCCTCATCGATTAAAGTATCTTGTGTGCACCTGCACTGAATGAAGGATCAATTGAAGGATAGCACGTGCACCTGGGTCAAAGGGTTGTGCGCATACCTGGGTTTATCGAAGGATTGCATGTATGCCTGGGTCGATGGAAGGTTTGCGTGCGTGCCTTGGTCTGATTGAAGGACCACACATGTGCCTGGGTCGATTGAAGAACTGCATGCGCTTTGACTGATCAATGGATTGATCGAAGGATCAAGTATGCAGATGCCTGCATCAGTTGAATCATTGCATGTGCACATCTGGCTCGATTGAAGGTTCGCGCATCTGCATTGATAGAAGTATTGCGTGCATGCCTATAATGTTTGAATGATCACGTGCATGCCTGCATTGATCAAAGGATTGATTGACGGATCGCACGCACGCCTGGATTGATTGATCGAAGGATTCCCCGTGTACCTGCAATGATCGCAAGATTGAGTGTGCATGCCTGCATTGATTGAAGGGTTGTGCATGTATACCTGGATTGATCCAAGGATTGTGTGTGTGCCTGCATCAATCAAAGGACTGATCGAAGGATAATGTGCTCCCCTGCGTTGATCAAAGGATCGCTTGAAGGATCGCGTGCGTACCTGCAACCATCGAAAGATTGTATGCATGCCTAACTCAATTGAAGGATCGCATACCTGTGACTGGATCGATCCAAGAATTGTTCATGCGCCTGCATCAATCAAGGGATCAATCAAAGTACAGTGTGTACACCTGCATTGATCGAAGGATCACATGCACTTTTTTGATGGAAGGATCAAGCGTGCCTGGGTCGATCAAAGCATTGATAGAAAGATCGCACACGTGCCTGTAATGATCAAAAGATAGCAGGTGCACCTGCATCAATTGAAGGATCCCATGCCTGGGTTGATTGAAAGATCACAGGCCAGGGTTGATCGAAGGATCGTGTGTGCATGCCTGTCTCAATCGAAGAATTGTGCACCTGCATCAATTGAAGGATCGTGCGTGCACCTGAGTCAGTCGAAGGATCGATGTAAGGATTGCATGCGTCTGGGTCGATTGAAGGATTTCAGGAGCACCTGCCTCAATTAAAGGATCAATCAAAGGATTGCACGCCTGGGTCAATTGAAGGAAGATGTGCCTGCACCTGGGTTGATTGGAGGATCGTGCACACTCCTGGTTTGATTGAAGGACTGCCTGCCTCAATTGAAGGATCACGCGTGCATACCTGGCTTGATTGAAGAATCGTGTGCCTGTGTTGATTGAATGATCACGTGATCACTAATCGAAGGCTTGATCAAAGGGTCACACGCGCAACTGGGTCGGTTGAAGGATTGATGGAAAGATTGCCTGCACTCATCTGGGTCAAATGAAGGAATGCGTGCATGCCTGGATCAAATGGATCGATCGAAGTATCGTGCTTGCACCTTTGCATCAATTGAAAGATCATGCATGCGTGCCTGGTTTTATTGAAGGATCATGCATAGTTTCAATGGAAGCATCACGCATGCCTGCATCAATCAAATGATGGATCGACGGCTTGCATGCACGCCTAGATCAATTGAAGGATCATGTCCATGTCTGGGTTGATCAAAGGATCCATCAAAGGATCATGCACATGCCTGCATCGATCAAAGGATCAACTGACAGATTGCATGCGCATCTGGGTCAATTGAAGGATCCATGGAATGATCATTCGCATTTCTGGATTGATCCAAGTATCACGCAAATGCCTGGATCGATCGAAAAAAGACATGTACGCATTTGCCCCTGCGTTGATCAAAGGATCGCTTGAAGGATCGTGCACATGCCTGCAAACTGAAACCATCAAAGAATTGCGTGTGCGTGCCTGAATCAGTCAAAGGATCATGCATGTGCACGGGTCCATCAAAGGATCTCAGATGCGCCTGGATTGAGTGGAGGATTGCGCATGTGCGCCTGTGTTGATTGAAGTATTGATCAAAGGTTCCTGTGCATGCCTAGGTTGATCGAAGGACCAATGGAATAATCGTGCACACCTCTGGATTGATTGAAGTATTGCGCGCATGCATCTGGGTCAACCAAAAAATCACACACATGCCTAGATCAATTGAAGGATCATGTATACACCTGGGACAATGGGAAGGATCACACATGCAACTCAATCCATCAAAGCAATGGTCAAAGGCTTGTGCGTGCATTTAGATCAATTGGAGGATCAAGCACAGGCCCCTGGTTTGATTGAAGGATCATGCGCATGTCTTGATCAATCAAAGGAGCATACAAACCCCTGGGTCAATTGAAGGATCAATAAAAGGATCATGTGTGTGCCTGGATTTATCAAAGGATCATGCATGCAACTGGATTGAATAAAGGATCGCACACACACGCCTGGGTCGATTGCAAAATCACATGTACGCCTGGGTGAATCAAAGGATTGCACGGATGCCTGGATCAATTGGAGGATTTCACGTGTGAGCCTAGGTTGATCAAAGGATCAATGGAAGGATCATGTGTGAACCTGGCTCAATAAAAGGATCGCACACATACTTTAGTCGATCAAAAGATCGCGTGTGCTCCTGGATTGATCGAACGATTGTGCACATCCCTGGATCGATTGAATGATCGATGGAAGACTCTTAGGTGTGCCTTGATTGATTGAAGGATCTTACACATGCCTGGGTCATGTGGTGCACTTGGATTGATTGAAGGAATGGTCGAATGATCGTGCACGCACCTGGGTTGATTGAAGGAATGCGCACGGGTGTGAATCAATTGAAGAATCATGTGCGTACTTGTATTGATTGAAGGATCATGCACATGCGCCTGGATCTACCACAGGATCAATGGAAGGCTCGTATGCACACCTCAGTTGATTGAAGGATATCTCTGGGTGGATTTAAGGATCAATGGAAGGAATGCTTGCCTGCGCCTGAGTTGACCAAAGGATCGTGCATGCACCTGGGTCGATCGTACATTCTGTGGAAGGATCATACGTGTGCCTGGATTGATCGAAGGATTGCGCATGCACATCTATATCGATCAAAAGATTGATGTAAGGATCGTGTGTGTGCCTGAGTTGATGGAAGGTTTGCACGTGTGCCTGAGTTGATGAAAAGATCAAATGCACCTGGAGCGATCCAAGGATTGTTCGAAGGATCACGTACATGCCTGGTTTGATCGAAGAATTGCGTGTGCACCTGGATTGAAGGTTCGCTTGCACACGCCTGGATTGATCAAAGGCTGCATGCGGGCCTGGATCGATCAAAGGATCAATGTAAGGATCGCACGACTATACCTGGTTTGATCGAAGGATTGCACATGCGCCTCGATCGATCAAAAGATTCCATGTGCTCCTGGATTGATGGAAGGATCGCGCACATGCCTGGGTTGAACAAAGGAATACTCTCACTTACGTGGATGCACCGAAGCAAGGGTCGAAGGATTCTGTGCACGTTTGGATTGATCTAAGGATCGAGCGCACGTGCCTGGGTCCTTCGAAGGATCAGTCGAAGGATCACACAATGGGGTTGATTGAAGGATCACATATGCTCCTGGATCGATAGAAGGATTATGTGCATGGCTGGATGGATGGAAGGATCAACGGAAGAATCGCGTGCCCACGCCTGGCTCATTTGAAGAATGACACACATGCCTATGTTGGTCAAAGGATCGATTGAAGATTCGTGTGCCAGGTTTGATTGAAGGACAGCCTGACCTCAGTATAGGGGAAAGTTATGGAGCAGATCAACTTGAGGGTGATCACACAGCATGTGCATGACAACCAGGTGAGCAGAACACACAAGTTTGTGGCTTTACAAATAAGGGAGTTACCCCACAGTCTTTGGCAGATGAGGAGGACAAAGGAATATATGCAGTGGGGAGGACTGAGCGGAGCCATGAGTGAGTGGGACAAAAGAGCCTATGCCAAGAGTTGGGTGCCTTTACAAAGGAGGGAATTGCTCCCCATTCTTTGGCAAGGGGGACAAAGGAGTCAGCTGACCAGAGGTGAGAACAGATGGAAGGAGGTAGGGAGTTCAGTATAGGCCGGCCTGGGAAGGCTGTAGCTTCTGAGTACCTTGGCCAATGAGGAAAAGGAGAGGGCATACCTTGGTCGGGAAATTAGGATAAAAGGGCGGCTGTGTCCTCCAGCAATTTGAGAGACCCCACAGGGGTATGCCCTGGTGCACTCTCTCTTTATTCGAATAAAGTTTTAGGACTTCTCTGTCTCCTTTTTGGACATTCGGTTCTTGGCAGTGAGATTTTCCGCGCAAATGGGGGCTCGTCCGGGATCCTTCCACCTTCCGAGGATGGCAGACGTCGATCGGGGTCGACGGCGCACCTCACCAAAGCTTTTGGTGATTGACTCCCTTCGATGGCAGCCGGCACCGGATGACCGATTGGGTTCCTGAGACTGTCCGGAGACAGACGAGAAGCGGATCGGGGGATCCGCAGGTAGGACTGTGTGGTAGAAAGGGAGACTGCGACACCAGTTGGTCATCAGCAGAACTCATTTTATTAGTCACTTAGCTCTTCATTTATACACTTCTTAATTAGGTTCATGCATATTACAAAACCTAAGCTCATGATTGGTTATTTACTATCTGCTAGAATCAGTACTTGCGACATCCTGTCTTCAAGCACCTCCACATTCCTGCGATTCAAGATCCGGCTCCATCTTGCATA
>VZSV01000495.1:10319-22418 GCA_013398735.1 Nothocercus julius
GGCGCGGCGGGTCCCGGGCGCCCGCGGTGCCGCTGGGTGCCCTGTCACCGGGTGCTGGGGGGCAGTGAGAGCCGCTTGTCGGGGGGATCCGTTAGGAACGGTGTCGCGGGGTGCCTGTCGGGGCCCCGCTGCCGCGGCGGCCTCGTGGCGCCGTTAGGAACGGTGCCCCCGGGTGCCCGGCGGGCCTGGCAGCCCCCGCTGCCACGGGGGCCTCGGTGAGACGTTAAAAACGGGTGCCCCGGGCTCCCCGTCGCCCTGCGGGGCGCCCCGGGACCCCGGCCCGGGCAGCTCGTCCGGGTGACGGCCCGTGCGGGGCTCCCGCACAACCGGCGGGCGCAGCCGGTGCCCGGGGTCCCCCCGCGCTCCCCCCGGCCGCCTCTTTCCCCCAGGAGGTGCCGGGAGTGCCCGGAGGGGCAGCTCCTTCAGCTCCTTGTAAAAGCAGCAGCTCCGGGAGCCACGTGCAGCTGAGTTTGTGCCCAGGCTCCCTAATGAAAACTGCATTTTCCAAACATTGTTTTTGGCCCGGCACAGAAGAGCGGCCTGTTGCTTGTTTGACGCAGAGGTTCAGCATCATCTAGCGCCGCTTTTGTTCCACAGCGTGTCTGTGTTGTCCTCCTCGAGCATCTAGAGCCTTGACGTGGGTCGTTAATCTCTGGTGTAAATACTCATCCAGTCCTTGCGATACTAAAAATGCTAAACAGCTGAGGACTTGGGTAACAACTCAGTGCGTTGTCTACGGCAGAGACTCGTGTTGTCCAAGTTCAAGTCGGATCTGAGCCGGCGAGGTTGTTTTGCACAAGCGAGTTCTGCTGGACTGTTTTTTTTAGGGGAGTATTTAATTACGCCTCGGAGGCCTGTGAATTAGACGCTCCCACGTCTCGTTTTATTTGCTCACTCTCCTGTTTGCTAAAACAGAAACTGCTGCCTCTCAGGGAACGCTCGTGTTGCGATACAAACTCGCAGAAACCAGGAAGTTTGCAGCGAAACGTCTGTTTCTACCTCGTCCTGCCCGGCGCTGTGGTTGACAGTTGGCGATCGATACGTGACGCGACGCACGCGGCCGGCAAACACGGCCGGGGTGGGACGCAGGCGGCCCGGCCTGCGTTATCTGTCCCGTCACTGACTTACGCGTTGGCCTTATGTGATCTTAAGGTTTGACTCTTGGGGGCTGTTATTTCAGCACAAGTTTAGCCCGGTATTTCTTAGGAGTTTTCATCGCAAGCGCGAGTCGGAGCTGCGAAACTGTTCAGAGGATGCAGGACACGCTAAGGATATTCTCTCAGCTTGAGCAGGGGTAAAGTTTTAGCTCCTACGTGTTAACTTTCCCCCAAAAGATTTTTCTAAGAAGATGGAAATTATTAGTGAAAAAATCGAGTGTAGCTTTGATCACCCATGCCCCCATAACAACACAACAACACAGGCTTTTTTTTTTTTTTTTTTTCCTTTGGTCATCTGCTAGTTTGCCCCTCACTTTAATGATGTTAAAATCACCCCTACGTTGCTGAGATCCAGTTATGGACTGATTTTCCAGGAGTGGTATCTCACAGGGACCAGGACCGATGCCGGAGAGCTGCCTTTGCTGATCCAGCTGCTCGTAGATGAAAACAGCTCAGAGAGAAACTCCAGGGCAGAATGAAGTCGGGGCAGGTTCATCGCCAAACGTCATCCGTGGGCAGATGGCCGTGTCTCCCATTGGTCCCTGTTTAGCTGTTTGCCTAGGGAGGAGCAACTTTGCTCTGTCACTAGATATGCCACGTTTTCCTCATTCTGAGCAAATTTGTGTGTGTTACGCAGCGGCACTTGACCTTTGATAGTGCCTGTAACAACAGACGCTGCCCAGAACACCTCAGACGTGACAGGTCGTTCTTTACACCCTGTTTGGATGTCTCCTTAAGCTGGGGTGTTCCCGACTTCTCCTGCACAGCCTTTAGGGGCTGTTGTGTTTCCGTGGTGCAGGGGGAGCTGATTCTCTTGTTTGGTGCCCCGGTGAGCCCAGCGCTTTCCCACAGAGCTGCTGAATGCCGCTCCGGGGGAACTCGTGGGTGTTCCTCGCAGCACCTGGACACGCTGCGAGTTTCCATTTGGAAAGACGAGATTTTTTTAAGCTGCTTTAAGATGTTTCCGGTGGTGAATCATAGTGGCAAAACTAATTTCTGGGTTGTATTAAAAATAGAATCGGTAATTACTGCTTTTGCTGTTACTTTCTTCTATTGTTATTGGTCTGGAGGAGGAAAGATGGGAGTTAGAAAGCCTCACTGAGGACGTGCCAGGGTTGTGAGGCTCCTGCAAAATAAAGGAACTAAAGAGAGGATGAATTTATTAATAAAAGCCGTTTGGCTTTATCTTTGCCTGGTCCAGTAGTAAAGCACAGGTTTGTTGCTTTAAGTTGCTTCCACGAGCATGAGGATTTTAAGTGCTTATGACTGGGCTGTTGAGAAGGGTTGAAAGTCAAAAAATGGAACCTCTTGATGTAGAAAAGTTTAATGGTGAAGTCCTGGGGAGCAGAGAGCCCCAGTCTGTCGTCTTAGCTGTTTGCAGATGCTCTGGTAGGAGGAACTTGCTGTTCCACGACACGTCAGAGTAAGGTGCATCCGTGAAGAAACACGAGCCCTTCAATCTCAGTTGGAATTGCTGGTCGTCGGGCTTTTGGAAGTTGTCTGGGAGCCGGATGCTGGCTTTTTGGGACAGCCTGCTTGACCCAATGCCACCAGCGAGCAAACAAAAGGAGCCACGTTGAGATGAATCTCATCAGAAAGCCGAGGAGGAGGGTTTTGTGACGGCTTCCAAACAACGGCCGACCTGTTGTGAAACCCTCCACCAAGGCTGCCCAGGGTGTGAAGCTGCTGCTCCGAATACCCCCTGTGCATTGCTGGGTTTTAGAGTAAACCCCTTCCGTCGACAGGCATCTTCCTATCCGAGTGGCACGTGGTTTTAGATCTGGAGGTTTTGAGATGTATCGTGACGTGGTGTTTGATTTCTCTGAACGCGGGCCAGCGTCCTCGGGAGTATCCGGGGTGCAGGCAGCTCCTCTCCCCGAGCAGCCGGGCGGGCCGCCTTAGCTGAGTGTCAGCCCTGGTGTCACACCAAAGGTGGCCTTTTCCAGGCCTTTTCCAGGGGTCTTTCCCCCTGGCTGAGGGGCAGCCAATAGCAGCTTTTTAATTTTTTTTTTCCCCCTGCCCTTTCACAGCTCAGAATAAAATAGGAACTGAAGGATAATTTGCAAATGGACTTTGAAAACGTGTTACGTTTGGCATCTCTCGCTCACCCCTGTACGTGCGAATGCCAACGGGGTGTTTGATCCCGGGAATCTTTGTCCACGTGTCATCTGTGCGGGAATTCTTCACCGGATGACGAGCACGGTGCAAACAGCCTCTTCCTGCGCGGGGAGCAGCTGGTCGGAGCTCCGAGCTCCGCTCCCCGAGCGGCGGCGACAGAAACAAATTTCAAATGCGACACGGAGACGCTTGGGGCTTCTTTTTGCCAAATCCTATTGCCATTGTGTGTGCCAGCGCGTCCTTAATTTTGGGGGGGGGGGTTTCTGCTTAAATACAACCTTCAGAAAAGCAGTGTCTTTTCCCGAGAAGGCGGCATGTGATGCTTCTTCCATCTAGATTTCAGGGAATTGCTAATTCCTCTCTCCTTGCTCTGTGTAGCTGCAGACACTCGATTGGCTTCCCTTGTCTCCCGTGCCTTTCTCGTGCAGCGCAGAGAGACAGAAGTCTTTAGAAAGCTTTTTTAAACATGCAATTAGCCTAGCACTCGAGGGCATCTGCGATGCGTGAAAGCACACTTTACTTCTAATAGGCTAAATTTCGGGTTTGGGTAAAGATGGAGCAATTTTCCTCTTTCAGTTTAGAGATAAGAACTGAGCTGAGAGTGGGGCAGGTCTCAAGGGTCTGTTGCTTCATCTTCCCCACTAAACCCTTTGCCATGAGTCTGGGGAGCTCTTGGGTGATGTTGGCTGCCTTGAGCGATGCCTAGAGTCACTGCACTGATATACAGCTGCTTTGATTGTAATCAGCATTAACCAGAAAGTGCTGAGCCCCTAACTTCTCATATCGAGTCCCTCCACTTTAAAGTCACATCTCTTGGTTTTACTGGCCCTTTTCCTGCTGTTTGTTTGGCAGTTTCTCCATCGCTTGGGCCCATTGGTTGTGCGGTCTGCGTCAGTCCCCGTGTTTTGATGTCCCCAGGGTACCCAGCAGCTCCTAGAAACCCCCCAAGGTTTTCAAGTTTTCCAGCGAGTGGTTGCTAGGACTGTGTTGATCTTAGCTGCAGTCTGAGCAGTCACCCTGTGCTTGCCAATAGCAGAGGAGTTAATCACTTGTTTTTTCTTTTTTTCAGGTCAACACACAACGAGATGGAGAAGAACAGGTGAGTGTTTGAGATGTGTGAGGATCCGCGCCTGAAGGAATCTGCTCTTTTTCAGCCCCTGCCGGTGTCATCTGGGTCTCTGTCCCAGGCACGGAGCTGTTGCAAACGCGGGCGCTGCCGCCTGGTTTACCGGTTGTGCTCTGCGTGCGGTTGGGAATGTGAGTAGGGGGGTCCCAAGCAGTGCTGGAGTCGAGGAGAGGAAGCAGGAGGGAAGGAAGGGGCAGCTGGGTGAGGTGGGGTAGGATGGCCACGAGAGTGCGTGGGCTGTCACGTCACCTTGTGCCGGTGCTCCGACTGGAAGTGTTTCCTGCCCCCGACCGCTACAACCGCCACGTGATAAGCAGCCGGGAATGCTGCTCATCCGCTGGGCGAGCTCCCAGGTGTGCGAAGCCCTGAGGATCCTGCCTCTCTCTGCCCCAGCGCGGATCATCCTGCCGAGAGGAGCTCGTCCCTGCGGAGACGCCCGTCTCCTCGCTCGTGGAGCCGGTCCGCGGCCCCGAAGCGGGCACTGCGCAGTGCCAGCCTGCCGGAACGCCCCTCGCGTGCGTGCGCGTCCCCGCTGCCAGCAGGGACCCCAGGCATCGGAGCTTTCCCTGAGCAGGTTCATCCCAGGGCACCTGTGTTGCAGTAGGAGGAAGCTGCACTGAGGGTGATGACGCGTGTGCATTTTGGGGTGCAAAGACCTGTCCTAAGCTGTAGGTGCGGAGATGTATCAATAACTCGCTGTGCTGGAGGATGCAATGGCAAGCTGGAAGCTTCCTTTAATAGAAAAACCCAGCGCGTGTTAATTGTTTTGTGGCTTTTTAATGTGCCATTACAAGGTTGAAATTGCACATCTCTCCTTAGTGAGCCCTTGGAGTTCAGCTGAGCTGGAATATTTTGTGTAGGCACAAATTCGGAGCTGTGAATGCAAATAACTGTTACTCTTTAAGACAGGCCGGTGCATCTTTTGTCATCTAGCTGAAATACAGCTTTGTGTCCTTTACAAGCTTCTCTTTTTCTCCGTATGGCTTGGGTCTGACTCAAATATTGCAGTGTTTTGTTGTCTGTTGCTGGTTAAGTACTCCTTGGGTTGCTCTTCATCGTAAGAGGCAGGAATGCCCAAGTCCCAAATGACATGGGTTAGAAAAGGATGGGGCAATTTATTCCTTGCTTTGAGTAACATAGAAAATCAGCATTTTCTTACTGAAAACCTGAGGTGTATTTAAAGCTCTACCAGAGGATGCATTGCATCCCTCACTGCCACATTGTTTAAACCAGAGCTGTGTTGAAATCCTGTTTACAGTGTTGCACAAGTAAGTACAGTAAAATTTCTGTTTTTAAGCTCTTTGAAAAGGGGTAGCTGGAGAAAAAAAAAAAAAAAACAGCTTATTTTTCTCTATGCAGAGACCACAGACCCCTTCCTATTTCTCTGCTAGTTGCAAATAGTTTAATATCCAGGTCTGCTGCTGTTGAGCTGCTGAATCCCGGCCTCGGTCTTAAGACGTGGCTGACGTGGTGGCAAAACTCGCTTTCTTTCCCACTAGTTCAAGGACCAGTTTAGCTTAATATTTGGAGAGCAAATCATGGGGAGATGGTATCTTGCATGAACACTGGCATAATGAAATGGTCTGACTGGCTGGCACGTGATGGACTTGGAAGATCATTCATCGCTTAAACAAATCTTTTAAGCTTTTTTATCATTATTCTTTCTAACTGGCCAGCGAGGCTTCTGGGGCTTGACTGTGGCAGCAGTTTTTATTAGTGAAGACATGGCAGATGCTTGCTCTGTTTTTTTTTTTACAGCCTATGCTGTAAAAACTCTGGAGTGGAAAGCGAAATTTTAACTTCAGAGTTGGCCTTGCGTAAGGCTGAAAGTTGCCCCGTGTTGGCCAAGCGCCGCTGAGCGGGTGGCTCACTTCTGCATTTCCCACCATTATGTGTGTTCCTCTCTCCTATCTCAGTTTTAACACCAAAACGTCACTTCTGCTGGTGGATTTGGGGAAAAAGGGCTTTATTTTTAGTGTTCTCAACTCTTGTAGCGCCCGGTCGTGCGAGCTCCTCCCCGGCTCTTGCAGGTGGATGCTGAGGGTACGGTCGGACAGGTTTGCATGGCTCCAGCAAAATCCTACCCCTGTTCTTGAAAATCTCCTTTGCAAAGGTTCCTCTCTGAACCTGTCGGTGTTTGGGCTTTACCCGGACAGCAGAGCCCGCGTGCTTTCTTTGCGTTGTAACTCGGGAGGTGCTTTGTGTAGGCAAATCCTTGTTTACTCGCGGCGTGCGCAGAACGAGATAGGCAGGTAGTTGCAAAATCTCCGTTGGCAGCTGCCTGTCTCAATTAGCTATTTCAAAGGCAGGTGTTGCAACCGCTGCCAAACGCTGTGACCTAAATATCGGGGCCGGAGCGCCGAACGTGAGAGAAACTCGCCCATGTCGGGAGCATCGGCGTTGGCCGTGGGTAAAGGGATTTCCTTGCAGAGCCATAATTTCCCTCCTACGTGCAACAGCGGTACGAAAGCAATGAAGCGTTGGTCTATATTTTAAGAGCATTGGTCTATATTTTAAGGTGCGCTGGCTACGCGTGTCTTGGGTAGCGAGCCAGTGGTTGAGGGAGCACCAGCACATCTGGGTTTTGGGTTCTCTGATCGCCGTAGAGCCCATAAGGGCCTGAGCAAGGATTTTGTTTTGAACAGAGCTGCGACTGGGCGATTTCTACTAAAAATACGTAAAAGAAGGGCCTGAAAGGATGGCGTCCCTTTACATTCTGTGCAGCGTGGACACGGCCTGCTGCCGGCGGGCCCGAGCAAAGGCAGAATGTCACGCGCGGGATGAAGCTTTCCCTGTAGGCTTGCGCTTTGCCGTGTGAACGGCCGGCTAGATGGACCTGGCTGTTGGGTATTTGCCAGGGTGTTTAGTCTTTTGAGGCTGTAGGGCGGCTTGGAAGAAGTTCGTCCGTTTCTGGGTGACTTTAAAGATCTGATCTTGGAGCCGGGTGATAACCCAGGGGGTAGGAAGGCACCAGGTCTTATGCCAGAGGAATAAAATCCTAACCCGGGTGGCCAACTGGGTTATTTATTGTATGCCTTAGTCTATAAATACCTTGGTTATCTCTGCCATAGCTGCTTGCAGATGCTGAGTACTTTGCAAACACTCTTTAATGTGTTGTGCAAACTCTTCTTTTTCAGGCGTGCCCATCTGCGACTGTGTCTGGAGAAGCTGAAAGGGCTGGTACCGCTCGGACCCGAATCCAGTAGACATACTACCCTGAGTTTACTAAAAAAGGCTAAGTTGCACATAAAGGTGAGTTTGAGCTCATTTCATGGCGGGAAATGTCACCGAGGAGATGTGTTTTGAGGACCTTTGGGATGCACAACGAGTTGTGCAAATAAAGTTCCGCTTTGTCGAGGAGCTGCCCCTCCGGAGGGTTGCGATAGAACCCAAAGGGCTCCAAAAAGTGAAGCTCTTCTCTTAGACCCAAACGTCCCCGAAACTTTAGTTTGGTTCCTGCTGTAGCCATTGGTGTTCAGCTTTGCTCCCATTAGGTGAGAGCTGATTTCCATTTCAAGAGCAGCCTTGTCGCGCGGATTTCCGTGCATCCTGAGCATTAGAAAGGAAAAAACGAGCAGCTGGGGCAGGACATTCTTATGAAAATACTGAGTTAGACTCATGTCGTCAGAGGTCAGGGTTGTTTTTTCTCACAGCTGATCTTAGTGGTTGATGTGGCAAGTTAGTCCAACAACCAAGGCTTCTCGTTATAGATGTTCCCCACTTCTTTAAAGCCTCATTCAACTCTGGGTTTTTAGGAAACCTAAAAGGTTTGAGTTTCTCCCTGCAAAAACAAAGTTCATTATTCAATCTGAAAAGCTGTCTGTGCCAGTCTGACCAATTGCCTGGTGCTCTTCAGTCGTTTCTGTGATTTCCCTGCTGCCCTTGCACTGGCTCATAGCAACTCTGACTCGCCTGCTTAATGTACTGAGTTAGGCCTGGACACCCTTCATCAGGTAACAGGGATGATATCTGGATAATGTTAAAGTGATTTTCAGTGATGCTGGGTGTGCACCCCTGGAAAAAAGGCTGGAAGAGCGCGAGCTTGGCCGGCAGCGTGCAGGGGAGCTAACGGTGCCGTGTTTCTCCACCCGCAGAGGCTTGAGGAATACGACAGAAAAGCAGTCCACCAAATAGACCAGCTGCAGCGGGAACAGCGGCACCTGAAAAGGCAGCTGGAGAAACTGGGCATGGAAAGAGTCCGAATGGACAGTATCGGATCCACTGTTTCCTCGGAGCGCTCCGACTCCGACAGAGGTGAGGCCCCGCGGCCGCGCGCTCGCTGCCGGATGGCGCCGTGCGGTCTCGCCGGCCGCGCCGTCACGCCGCGTGCTCTGCTTGCAGAAGAGATCGACGTGGATGTCGAGAGCACGGACGACCTTCCTGCAGACCTGGACTGGAGCAGCAGCGGCCTGAGCGATTCGGACGAGAGGGGCAGCCTGCAGAGCGTGTGCAGCGACGAGGGCTATTCCAGCGCGGGCATCAAGAGGTTGAAGTTGCAGAGCGACCACAAGCCTTGTCTCGGTCTATAAGCAGTGACTCCTGCAGCCGTTTCCCTTTTGGATCTCGTTAGGTTGTGTGTTGGACCGTCCCACGATTCTCTTGCACGTCAATCTGATGTACCGCCGACTTCGCCCGAGTCCCGACACAGTGCGTAGGGTTCCAAGCTGCTCTCCGGAGCGCCCATCTGATCACATCCACTAGCTCCTCTTCCTGTCAGGAAGCTCAGCTCCGAGACCATACATTCCAACCAAATTTTCACGCGCCTGGGGAATATTTTAGCAGTAACAGCGACCTAAAAAAGCCTCCGCTCTTTTCGTTTTTGGCTTGCTGTTAGTGCCTGGTATTCTAGATCGACTTCATATTTGCCTAGCAATGTCACGTATCTTGTGAGTGGAAGTAGAGCCCAAAAGTCGCTTGTCTGGGCGACACTCCGAAGGGAGGATTGACCTAACGTTGAGTTCAGATCTGGCAGCGGGTGGAGGGAAGCCCGGGAACGGCGCACGGAGCGTTTGGGATGCGTCGCGTCTGACGCGCGCCATGATTGCACTGTGAAACGCTGGCACGTTAATTTGAGGACTTATCTCTACGTATTCAGGGTAGCAGCGTAACCGTGTAACCTTTGGCCTGCTCTTGCCGTCTTACTACAGCTCCTACTGATTTTTGAAGGCTGAAAAGCGGGTGAAATCCCGCAAAGGCCATTCCTGCGTCGGCGTCCGCAGAGAAAAGGGAGGTTTCACGGCATCGGGACCCATCTCAGGAGGTTTGGAACCCCCCTCTGCCAAAGTAAGGCGCTTCTCCCTGCCAAACCGGGCTGTGGGACCTTGGCAAGGGAGCTCCTGCTCCTGCAGAGCCTTTGAGAGGACGTCCTCAGTTGGTACACATCTCAAAAGTTTCTTTAATATCTACAACCAAATGGTACTATACTTCTCCTGTGCAATTTATGACCTCGTGCATTACAGCTGCATATTACTGTTCTAGGCAAGTTTTCCTAGAAGCTTGTTCACGCGTCTTGTCTCTGGGACAATTTTTTCTACCTCGGAGAGATGAACAAAGATTATCTCGATCCCTTTAGCACAAAAATAATGATGCCTCATTTGTTTGATCGCAGCGACGCTCGGTCCCGTCCGAATCTGTTCGCAATAACCGAGCGAGGAGGGCGGCTGCGCTGCCCTTGGCTGGCAGCGATCGGAAAGGGCGCGTTTTACCCAACGTCGCTTAACAGTGAGTTCCTGCATTTCTTTGGCAGAGCGTTATTGGCATTTTTAGCACTTCTTGGGCTGGTTGAGTTACTTTTAGGTGCTCTAAAACTGGCTTGCTAAGGATTTTGGTTGCCACCTTTGAGAGAGGGAAAAATAAATGACAAAAGTACAAGCCGCCCTTCCCTTCCCCGCAAAGCCGTGGTTTCAAACCTTGCAGCGCTTTCCTTTAAGCCAACTAGAGCACATGTAAATGTACATAAAAACACATGATCTATAAATAGTATTTATTCATTTTATATGAAACTAATGTAACGGAGATACATTCTTATGACTTTGTGCTTTTATAGATGTTCCAGGAACTTTGTACGTAGCATCAGCTAACTGAGATATATAGATTTCTTTGGTCTTTATTTTTTGCTTGAAACTTTTTAAGGTCTTTATATGGGGCCCACTCGGCAAACCTGTCGCGGTGACAGTGACACGACCAACTCGCACAAGGCGACCAAAGAGGTCCCGTTGAGCGAAGAGCGACTTTCCCATCCAAGGGCTACGTAGCTTATTTAGCATCAGGCCGCGCAAATGGCCTTTTGTACTTGTCTGTAGTCTTGAAAAACTAATTTAAAATAGGCGATTTCTAAGACTTTGCTAGTGGAGCTGCCAAAAGCCACTAAGACACTCTGTAAAGTGCAAGTGAATGAACTATAGAAGACTTGGTTGGTTTTGGCTTTTATTTTATTTTTAAGTATCCTTAAGCTATTTTTGGATCATTTGAACTCTTTGAAAAGCAAGTGGATGGGAGACGGGGCTAGTGGATTGCTAAATCTCCAAAATAGGTTCTCTTTTCGCGTGTGCTGTGTTTTAAAAGGAAAAAAACAAAGGATTTTTGTTGTTGTTTTTAAACAGCTGGGATTTTTGCACGTCCAGCGTATTTGCACTGAACTCGTCTGCCTTTTGCATTCGTGCGCCTGCTTCCTAAGTCCGAGCAGAGAGTCAGCTTCAGACAGCTAGCTCAACCCCAGGAAACTTAAACAAATATGAATGGAAAGGAGAAAACAAATTGAATATCTGCACCTTGAGGTCCTTTGATCCGATCAGTTTTTGCTGGAGAGGCCTCTGCAGCTTTTTTGGTTCCGCGTGTTGCATAAATGGCCTCATGATGCCAAAGCCAGAGCTGCAGGTATCGCTCCCTTCTTTGAGGCAAAAGTAACTTTAGACTTTTGGAAAGTGTCAGAGGGGGAAATTCAAGATGCAAAATTGAGCACTTAGTGGTTTTTTTTTGTTTTTTAAAGCCCTATTGAGTCCAGGTTTTGACCCCGTGTTTTTTGGGTTTTAATTGTTGTGCCTTTTTGAGTTACATGCATTTTTTTCTTTTATTTTTTGGTGAAATACAGTGTGGTTTTTGTCCTGATGTAAACCGGTACTTATTTGACCTTTGCACTGTTCGGATGCGGCCCTCGCTCGTGACGGCGTAGAAAAAGACCTTTGGGAAATGATGCACTATTGTCAAACTGACACAAGGGTAAATAGGGTGTTTTTTCCAAAACTCTCAGCAAGGGAAGTCCATTTTTCCGCTCGGGGCTCCGAGGCTGTGGCCGCGTTGGCGTCTCCGGTGTCTCCAGGTCATCCCGTCTCCGGCGCGGAGCCCAGCCCCGGGCGGCTCAATCTGCTTCCGCGGCTGCAGAAATGGTAGCGCTGTTCTGTTTCGCCAGCCTTTCTCGAATTCACTGATCCACCAGCATTATTAAGAAATAAGCTGCAGAAATCAAACTTTTGTAGATTGTTATGAAGGGGGAGCGAGGAGCCCCTCGCGCGCCCCGCGTTTACGACTGATAGTTGCACAGCTGTGTGTGAGTATAAAACGCCTCTCTTTTCCCCGCTCCCTCCTCTTTTCTCCCTTATTTTCGTTGTCTCCTCGCAGAGGGCAGATCCCACCGCGGCGCGGACGGTGCCGCCGGGCGCTCGCTCGAGGACGGGCGCCCTCGCGCTCCGTCAGGGCAGG
>VZSV01000495.1:22578-32731 GCA_013398735.1 Nothocercus julius
GCCCGGCGCGGATCTTGCGCGCGAAGCTCCGCTCTTCACCCCGGTGCAGTGGCAGGGCCGTGGCCAGCGCCCGCCTCTTGTATAGAGCCTACGAGCACTTTTGGCGCGGCGGCTGCTGCTGCTGACGGCGCCGGGCTCTGCCACTTGCTGCCCTAGCACTTTGCGCGGACGTGTAGCAATAGGTCAGGGCTTCCCCAGCCGGGTCTGCCCTGGCTTTTGGAACAGACTTCAGGTTTTGACACTGTACTGTATTGGGAGGAATCCTGCTCTTGCCAAGCCACGTGGTTGCTCCCCTGGAAGTGTTATTGTGCCGCTTGCTTTTGTTGCTGCTCTGCCCGCAAGTCACGTTTCTTTAGTCTTTATTTGCCTGCTGGTAGCAACAGGTCCCCGATTCCGCAGCGATGCTGAGCCACGAACCTCGGACATGCCCGCCCGGACGGCGAGGAGGGGGAAGGAAAAGCGGCGCGTCCCGAGCGCAGGGAGCACCTGCTCCCGTAAACCCTCCTCGCTCCTCCGGGGCGGCTCCACGGTGCCGCCTTCCCCGAGGCTGAAGGGAAATTGTGGCAGAGGCTTCGCTCTCCCGCTTGCTCTTTGCTGGGAAGCTGTTGCATGACTTAAAATCCTTCTGCACTGTCCAAAGCTGCAGTCGGCCCGGGGTTTTGATGGGGTTTTATTTATGCTTGCTTTGCTTCCCGTTCCACACGAGAACTGAACCCGCCTCGCGTCGGCGCTCTCGCCTTGCCAGTCTTCCAGAAATGAAACACGGGCTGAACGGGGCGGAGGGGAGACCGGGAATTCCGTTTCCAGTTCCTCGTGTTAAATACCACATGGTTTGAAATCCTGTGTCAAGACCATATAATGGTGCTTTTTATTACCATTAGCCCATGCGTTTTTAGAAACTGCGTGTTTTAGAAGACCTTGCTGTGTATATGTATACTTCTGTATTGTTCAACTGTTAGAAAATAAATTATTTCATTATTAAAGAGAAGCGCGGGGTCGGTGCCTCCCTCCCTCCCGAGGCCCCCGGCAGTCTCGTGCCTCCCTGCCGGTCACGGCTCCAGCGAGCGCCCCTCGAACCAGCGGCGAAGAGGGAGCCAAGAGCTGTTGGACAAAGGCCCCGAGAAACCTCAGGGCTTCCCCCCCGGAGTCCCTGGACAAAGCGCTTGAGAAAGATGGCCCTGAGGAGCAGGTCCCAATGCATTGAGCCTCCGGCCAAGACGGAGGTTCAGCCTCTACTTCTTGCTTGCCCAGCCCCATCCTTCCCCCCAGAGCCAAAGCTCTCAGGACCCCTGGTCACAGGTGCCTTTTGTGCTCTGTTGCAACCGGCCTCTGCTTGCAGGAGCTCTATGTCCTGATAATGATTAGTTTGTGGGGAATTAATTTCCCTGGGGGGGTTGGAGCCTGGCACTGCCCATGGGTTGGTACCTGCTGGGGGGGGCAGGGCCTGGCTGGGGGCTCTGGGGCCTCTTCCGAGGCTGCAGCTGAATGTGACTCCCTGCAAAGTGACGCAGCCTCCAGGCTGCCATGGGGAGGCTCCATCCACCCTGTCCCAGAGCCACCACCCTCCTCGTGCACCTGTCATTCTACCTGCTGTCTTCCTCTTCCATCCTCCTCCTCTGTCCTCCACTTGCACCACCCTCATCCTGGTACCCCCCACCATGTGCAGCACCCTCTGTCCTGCACCCTCCATCCTGCCCCGACCACCTTCGGTGGGAGCAGTTTCTGCCCGATCGGGGGCACCGGGCGCTGGCACCTGCCCCTGCAGTGAAGGACTGAGGACAGCGGAGCGGAACAATCCTGGGGAAAAGTGGCCCAAGGAGGAGAACGGAGCCGTTGTACCTACCCCGCGTCCCCTGGCTGCAGGGGCAGGTCCGCAAGCGCCTCCCGGCCCTTCCCCTTCCAGGTGGGCGCGATGCTCCAGCGGGCCGAGCCGCGGAGCCGCGTGGGGCAAAGCGAGGCTGAGGTAACGGCTTTATTGCTCCGCGTGGGCCGAGCGCCCTGCCCGTGCTGCCCAGGAGGCCGAGCACGGCAGGGGCTGCTGCCCCAACCCGTCCTGGCCGCGTCCTGCGTCTCCTGTCCCTGCCAGGCCGCGGGTCCCGCGCAGCCCCTGCGGCTGGCCCGGCCCCACGCTGGGGCTCAGCTCCCCCGGACTCGTCGGGGGACCCCGGGGAGCAGAGTGGCGCTTGGCGGCACCTCCGGCAGCGCTCGGCGCTGTGGCCGCGGCGCTTCCCCCGGCCGCGCTGGGCTCCGGGCGGCCTCAGGGGAAGGTGATGGTGGCGAGCGGCGTCAGCTCCAGCGCCTGCTCCAGGGGCGGCGGCGGCGGCTCCGGGAAGGCGGCCGGCTGCCGGCTGCCGTGGTGGCCGTACTCGAACTTGATGCGCAGCTCTCCGATGCGCGCCTGAGGTAGGATGTCGGGGATCCACTCGATGACGAAGGGGGTGGGCTCCTTCTGCGTGGGGGACATGGTGCCTGCGCGTGGGGAGAGGGGGGCGGTCAGGGCAGGGCTGGGGGCTGCTCCTGGGCAGGGACACCCTGGTTTGAGGAGGGGGAGGAACAGCCTTCCTCCCACCTTGTGGGTCTCCCTGTGGGAGGCCCCCAGGGCTGGGTGGGGGTGTGTATGGGGTGTATATTCTTCATTTTTTGCTAAAGGACTTTCAGTTTTGTTACAACTGGGGGCTTTGCTGCCCCTCTGTTGTTTCTCCCTGGCTCAGGGAGAGTTTGGCTGGGTGGAAATCAGAATCTCAGAGGGGTGAGATTATTGTGGGGTGGAGGGGCTGGGTGCCCCAGGACTGTGACAGCACCTCGTCTGCTGTGGGGCAGGCCCGTGCTAGGGGCTCCCCTCTATGGGGAGGAACCCCAGCCCCCTGTGAGGGTTCCCCTCCAAGAGGAGCCTCTCTTTTTTTTTTGGGGGGGGGGGGCTTTAGGGTGCCCCTTTAAGGGAGCCCTCTGGGGGCTTCCCTCCCTTCCGTGGACCCTCTCCATGGGGGATCCGAGGTGGGGCAGGGGCCAGGGCATAGCCCAAAGCCCCTAGCTCAGCTCAGCTGTTCAGCCTCCTCCTCTTCTTTCCCGGTGTCCAGGCTGCTTTCCTGGAAGAAGCTGCTCCCAACCAGGGCTGGGAGCCTCTCGGCAGCCTTTTCCCCACTCACCCACTTTGAGGAAGGTCTTGAGCTCCAAGGGCCGGATCGCCGGCTGCTTCTCCAGGCGCCCGTACGTCTCGGCGATGTTCTCCACCTCCACCTTGGGGCACTTGAACAGCTCGTACGTCCCGTCCCGGTTCTGGATGAAGCTGCGCGTGATTTCCAGAGGCATCTGCCAGCACGAACAGGAGGACGGAGGTGAGGAGCTCGGGGCCCCTGCCTGCTGGGAGCCGGAGCCCTGCGCTGCGGCACAACCTTCCCCAAGGGGGTGTAAGGCTGGCAAAAGGCCGGCGGGTTAAGCGGGAGGCTCACGGTTGCAGCGTGGTGCAGGGGCCGCCTGTCGGCCTTACCTCGGGCGTATCGAAGATCTGTTTGACCTGCAGGATGTTGGTGATGTGCCAGGTGTACTTGGAGAAAGTCCCCAAGGGAAGGGCGTCTTTGCGGACAAAAGCTGAGGGAAAAAAGCAAGTCAGGTTAGCGGCCGTGAGGCGGATTCAGTCCTGCTCTGCCCAGAGCCACTGTGAGGTGGATCATGTTTGTCAAGGGCCTTGCTCTGTTTTCCTCCTGCCTTGCCCTTCCTTTTTTCTCTGCCTCAGCCGCAGGCTTCAGCCACTGCTTGCTTGGCTCTTCTTCTCCAGGGCTAGAGCAGCTAGTAAAGTAAATCCTTCCTTGCCTTCTTACAAAACTGCTCCTTGGCCTCTGCTGGCTCAGGAACTTTGAGTTACCTGGAGACCAGGGCACTAAGTGGATCAGTGCCAGGGCTCCTGAAGCCCAACTGAGTTGGCTGCGGCAGCCCATGCTCCTGTCACACTCCTGTGCTGCCCTTAACCTCTCTGAGAGGTTATGCTTTACCCTAAAGAGTTGCTTTACACGTCAAGCAGACTTGGAGGCTTCAGTTTGAGGCACCTTGCTAGGGTCAAGGGCTGTGCTAGGGTCAAGTCTGCGCTGTTCAAAAAGCAGCCTCAGGCAGCTCTGGGCAGATTACAGCAGAACTCCACTGCCTCCTGCAGGACACCAACACCATCCTGAGCGCCCAGGAAACCAGGTCGGCTACAGCACCAAGTTCCGACTTCCACGAGATTTAGGCTGAAGCAATTTAATGCTACCCACACACAGCAGAGGCTGCATGTCCTTAACTCAGCAGCACCCACCCTGGGGGGCCATTCCTACAGCCACTGCCCTCTTCTACCTATTTTTTCATGATGACAGTGTGTGGAAAAGGAGCCAGTTGAGGAGCTTGTTCCTTTTTTTCTCTCTTGCTGCTCGTCTCTCCCCCTAGGAGCATCCTGCCTTGAGCAGGAGGCAGAGCTCTCGCTGTACCAGCTCGGTCCATCCTACCCGTCGTGGAGTTGGGCAGCCTCTTCTTTGTGCTCCCCATGGAGATGCGCTGCTGCAGCACGTCGAAGAAAGCTTGGGGAATGTGGAACACCAGTGGCTCCGGCTTGCCTAGGAGGTCACAGACAAGAGGCAGGGGCTGAGGCGAGAGGCTGCGCTCAGCGGGCACCTAGACAGACATCTCCTACCGCTTTTATCCTCGCCAGCCCCTTTTCAGGTGGCCCTAGCGCAGCCAGGCTGAGCTTATCCCTGAGGTGGGAGTGAGGATCCTGCGGGCTTTAAGCACAGGGAGCTGCTGCTTAGCAAGGGGCCCCTCAGGGCCACCCTATATGTCTTTAAGTGAGCAGAGGACTAATGCATTTTTACCAGCAGCAGGCAGAGGGAAGTTTTTAACTTAGGTTCAAGAGTATCATTGCACAAAGAAAGCTGATGTGAGTCTGGGAAAGTCTTAGAAAGCCTGAAATCAGGTACTCCCTCCCTTGCTTTCTAGCATTTCTGTCCTTGTATTAAGGGAAGGCCAGCTGAACTATGGCACTAGTGACAGCCTCTCAGCTGCAGCTGGGAGCGCTAAGCTCCCCAGTTACATCCCAGTGAATGACTACTAAAGAAATGACAAAATCCCTCTCTAGATGTTCAGGGTGTTATAAAAATGAATTACTCACAGCTCTTGTTAAAGCTAGTTTCCTCCGCTATAGCCATGTGTGGGACCCAGAGGTGCTACAGGAGGATCTTTTTATGTTAAGATGAAAACAACTTACATCATACTTAATTTGTAGCTACTTATTTATAAGTACAATAAAATAGGTACAACTCAACAGGTGTTCAGACTCCTGGCTTCTTATCTAAGCATGATACATTTTCTTTATCTACTTTATCTTCTTCCAGTGCACTTGTGGCCTCGGTGCACCACACTCGTTATTTTTTATTACCATCCTTGCATTCCACGTGCAAGCATGTGTGCCTTGGCACCACTACGGCACTTGTTCTTTAAGGGCTAGCATCCAATTTCAAATCCTGTGCTAACTAACAATACTCTACTACAGTAACTCACTAATAATTAAGCAATACAATGACTAAACACCCACCTCTGCACCACTGGGGTAGGCTGGCACCTGCCGAAGTCATGTGCTGCCACTTGCCCTGCACGAAGCTGAGCAGCACAGGGGGCTTGAACTCCCCCAGGTTTTAGATGTAGAAGGCAACACCATGTGAGGTGTCTCACCTTACCTCACCTCTCCTGGTCCGCTCCAGGCAGTTTCTTTGAGCATAAATAAGCTCCAAGGGAGTTTCTTCCTTCCCCAAGCATAAACAACAGCACTAGGTTTATGATAAGAGTTAAGGCTAAGCTTGGGGAACGAATCAAAGCTGACAGAAACTTCCTAGGGCAAATTAATAGTTGTTATAACCAAGGTAAGCGCGTGCTCCCCTTTGGGCTAACAGTTATTTCGTGCTGCCAAGAGCTTGTCTGTTAACTGAGGTTGCATTGGGAATGAAATCATGCCTGCAGGCTCTTGGAAGGTGGTCCCCAGGAAGACTTACCCTCAAATTGGTAATGCATGGTTTGATGGATACGTTCGGTGACGCTGGCAAGCCATTCCTGGAAGGACAGGGTCACCTGCGACTCGTCTAGCAGCTGATTACAGCCTAAAAGGAAAAGGAAGCTGAAAGCAGAATCTGCACCTCACACAAGTGAAGAGCAAAGACACAAAGGAAAAAAATAACTCAGACAATCCCAATCCAGACGTGTTCCCCCATTGGCAGAGGCAGGGGGTCTGGGTAAACGTATGTAGTCAACTATTTCCCATTTTACATTCACTAGTTTCCCAGTGTGGAGACACGATGACCCCTGTAAAACTTTGGAGTTACAAAAGAACATTTCTGTCCTCTTGATGGATTAGGAATTATTTTATTTGGCATCTCAGTCCATGGACTCAGAAATACAGAGCTATTTTAAAAGTAGAAGTCTATGGGGATCCACTGGCACACACCAAACTCCACCATGATTTCAGTAACAGCTACAGTCCTGGCGCCACAATACAATAATGACTGTTTATTATGGAGCACTTGTCACAGAAACCTGCTGTGGCCTTTGTGGGTGCTAAGGAAGCCCAAAGAAGCCCGAAACACTCCCTGAAGAGCACACAGACATTCCCAGGAGCAAAGCATGCACTCACACTCTGCACGGCAAGATTCCCTTTGAGCAGCTCGTAAACACACACCTGTACACGTCCTTCTGCTCTGAGATAACAGTTATTATATGTATGCACTTCAAACGCTCCTAGGGCAGCCAGTTAGCTGAGCTGAGATCTCATTTACCTCTGGCACATTCCCCATGGCTCTTGGACAGAGCCCGACTGAATATGTATTTGCTACTATAAAACATATCTGAAAATTCCAGCCAGGAACTGTCTCCCCCAATAGCTTCGTATGTTAAGGATACTACAGATGCTGAGAGTGGCAAAAGAAAAACAGTCCAATTTACTACTGTGCCCGATCTAAGCCACCTATTCAATTTTGCCTAGGAAGACATATAATTGCATTAGGATAACATCATTTTGGCATCTGTTGGCCTGCTTGCCCCTGACAGCAACGTCCCCA
This sequence comes from Nothocercus julius, assembly GCA_013398735.1. Taxonomy (NCBI): domain Eukaryota; kingdom Metazoa; phylum Chordata; class Aves; order Tinamiformes; family Tinamidae; genus Nothocercus; species Nothocercus julius. The sequence goes on from VZSV01000495.1 coordinate 29,649, forward strand.
CGCTTACCGCGGGTAACACAAGACACGGCACCCGCGGCCATGGGGACAACCCTACCTGGCCTCTTCAGTGACGCCACCATGGCCGGCTTTTTCAGGCTACTTTTCCTCAGGCTGCTGTTAGCTGCCTCTGGAGCCAGGAGAGGGTTGTTCCCCTGCGTACCTGGGGTTCAAATGGAGAGGGTTTCAGTGCCATCGTGGCCCGTGTGCCTCCCACAAAGCTCCTCTCGCCCCTCGCTCCAGCTTCACCCTCCCCTCCGTGCCCGGATGGGAGCGAGAGACTTTCCAGCTAACCACCACCCGAAAGGCTCATTAAAAGACCCCACTGCAGAAGCCTGGCCCACCCGCAGGGCCTGCCCGCCAGGCTTGCAGCCCAGCAGCAGGCAGGGCACGAGGCGAGCGGTGGCTGCCCCAAGCGCGCGAGCCAGCCGGACGGCGGCTTTTCCTTGTGCAAACACCCAGCTCTGCACCAAGGCGAGCGGCAGCGCTGCCGACGAGCACTCACCAGACGCGCCGTCTTTTTTCCTCTTCTTGGGCTTGGAAGCAGCAGCCTCCGCAGGCGGCGCGGTCGCTTGGGGGCCGCAGACTAGCTGCGGCACCGCGATGCCTTTCAGACCTAGGAAAAGCACCACTCAGGCCTGCAAAGCTCCATCCCCGATCGTAACCAACCCTCCACCCTGCTAGTGCTCCTGCAAAGGGCAGGCCTGACTCCTCACGGATGGGTATCCGGGCAAATGGAAACCTGAAGCTTCACTGAACAGCCAGGGCTTTGCTTTCTTGGCGGCGGCGTGCACAGCCCGGCGCTGCGGAGCCACCCTCGAGCCGGCGGGCACGGACGGCAGCAAACGTGCCAGCCACTAACAAGCAGTGCTTTGAGTTCCCGTGCTCTGAGTCACCGTTCCTAAAAACACAGGAAAACTAAACAAAAAACAAGGGGAAAAAAACAGGCCTGCAAGGCAAGAACCAGCCCTGGTTGGACACAAGAGAAAAGGGAACTGGGGAAGGAGGAGGCACGGGAGCAGGAAGGATCCTGCACCTGAGCAGAGATTTGCCCCGAAGGGCGTGGCAGTTTGTACCCAGGCGCGCTCGTGTGGGCCGATAACCAGCAAACACAAGCGCTCCAGGGTTGGTGTCTCTGTGTGCGATCCCATCTCCTGCCCTTCCAGGTCTTCCAGGCCTCCAGCTGCCTCTTCTCGCACCTTCTGACCTCACACCAAACCCCCCGGCACCAGCAGCCCTCGGAGCAGCTCCCAGGACACTCACCTGGCTCCCAACTGCAGCAGGGTCGAATCTGCCACATCCCTGGATTCGCTCCCGCGGCAGCGACGCCACAAGCACCGAGGGACAAGCACAGCACAGCGAGCTGGGAGCACCATGTCCCTTTTGGGGGACTTCCCACCCCAAAACCTCAGAACAAGCTATGAGAAACCCCAAAAGACACTCTGGCCCCACAGACACCTTATGGAAGCGGGAAACCCACGACACAGGGAAGTGCTTCTTAGGGAGAGCAGGAACTGAGAATGGGGCAGAGAAGGGCTGCTTTTCATCTCATGCTGGTTTTACAGACTAAAACCACACACGGGGCCCAAAATCGCTACTCTTTTCCACTTTAGGAATGGCAGCTCCAAAAGGGAATTGAGTTTATCTATGATTTTAATTAACTCACTTCCTCAGGGAAGATTTCTAAATATATCTGGGTGCCTAAAGAGACAGGGGGATTACCCGGGGCATCTGCTGCGGGTGCGCAGCGCCCAAGGGAGGTTCACCCAGCCCTGCTGCCCAGCTTGCCGTTTGCAACGAGCCAACGTGGTTCAGCAGCGCAGGGGGAGCCGAGCGCGGCACTGCCCTCGATCCCACGCGTCCCCTCGGCGCTCACGGCCTCCCCTTCCCGTCCCCCTCGCGCCGCCGCGGGTGTTTTGCGTGGTGTCGCGGCCCCGCTGGCCACCTACCGCCCGCGTCGCCGCCGAGGAAGTCGGCGAACTCCTGTGCCAGGGCCTCGTCGCTGGCGAAGGCGCAGATGCAGGCGAAGAAGTGAATGCACCGCGGCGGCGGCGCCTCCTCCTTGGCCGCGCCGGCCTTGCCCGCCCGCAGAGCCTGGCACGAGCAGAAGAACCGGTGCTCCACCAGGCTCTTGGCGCTCACCTTCTGCGCGAAGGAGGCGTGCAGGTAGCCCAGGCTGTGCTTCTGGCTGGCCTTGCACTTCACCACCAGCACACTCTTGGTGATGCGCTGCACCAGCGGCCCCGTGGGCTCCGTGGCCAGCTGCCACAGGGTCTGCTTGGTCTCGGGGGAGGCCTGCATGGAGCTGAGCACCGAGTTCTTCAGGGTGAGCGGCGTGGCCTCCGTCTGGCAGTTGAGGGCCAGCTTGACGTGCTGGCACTGGTTTTCCACCACACCTTGCGCGGCCGCCTTCAGGCACGAGGGCACGTAGCAGCGGCCGGAGCTGAGCTGCGTGATGATGGTGCCCTCCACCGTCTGGATGGCCGTCTCCGAAACGCCCAGCTCCACGAAACAGCGGTAATCCGGCCCCCGGTCCCGCTGCCGCACCGAGTAGACTTGCAGGTCGGAGCCGGTGATGATCTTGACGGCGTCGACGCTGGGCTGCTTGCGGGCGCCGTAGCGGAACACGGTGCCGCACGTCTTGTTCTTGCAGCTCAGGCCGCGGGTGCCGTTGTAGGTGCCGCAGCGGGGGCACTTCCTGATGCCCCTCAGCGTGGCTTTCCCCAGGTCCGACAGGAAGGCCGGGACTTTGGTGCGCACAGCACCGGGCTCCATCCTCCGGGCAGCCTGGAGGGGAGAGACGAACGGGGGCATGGACGGGACACGGGGACAGGAAGCCCAGGCCCGGCTGTGTCTGGTGACGCCGTCAGGCCCCTCCGCCGGCGGCGGTGCCCACATGGCGGGCAGGGCAGCGGCTGCAGCGCGGCGGCCATCGTGCTGGGGCACGGTGACGTGAACGTTAACAGTGACCGTTAAGAGCGACTACTGCTACCGGCAACGTTGAGTGACGGGAACTCCCCGCGGCTGAGGGTCGGGGCGGACGCGGCGCACGAGGAGGTGTCGCTGCGCGAAGGCCTCCGTGACCC
>VZSV01000495.1:33386-46656 GCA_013398735.1 Nothocercus julius
TTGAGGGCTGGTCAAGAGGTAGGAGAGAGAGGTTATTTTCGTTTCGTTTTTGTCCTTTTTTTGGCCTCCGAACATGGCGAAAGACTCGGCGCGGCCCAGCCCTGCACACAAAGCTCTACCGCGGCCGCAGCTCCAACCGTACAGTCGAGAAACACACGGCGACTCCGGCCACCGGCCTCCCCTTTACAACCGGTAACAGCGAGACGAAGGGTCCTACAGACAACGCTGAGGGGGGGGGGTTGTTTTTCTTTTTTTACAGTTATGTTAAAAACAAGAGAGGCTGAGTTGGTATTCCAAAACTAACAAAGTGTATATTTGATACCCACATGCAAAAAAACAAAACAAAAAAAACAAAACAAAACAAAAAAGGCATTTTTTTTCCCAAATCTTATGCATAATTCATGTCCAAGGACGCTGCATCCTACCTTTAAATAAGGAAACATACAAAGTTGGCTAGCGTTTGTGCAAAATAGTAATTTGCTAAAATATTTTACATAATTGGTACACGTAAATGTAGAAATTGATAAGATAAAAAACAAGCTGGTTTGCAGGTATGTCACATTTTAGTAAGTCATAACAGGATTTTTTTTTCCGTATTTCCCAGTACACATCACAAAGTTTTTCACCAAAGATAAAAATCCTTTAGAAAGAGTCCAACAGGGATTTCTCTAGGCACCTTCTCACATAAAACACAATGTGAATAAAATTAGATCCATCTGAGCGTTTTTGCAGACAATTCAGCGCTGAGGACCGCGCTTCCTCATTTCACGACAGTTTAGGTAACTCGCATAAGGCAAAGACCACTCTGAAAAAATGTTTTGATACAAAATGATGTAAACTAATAATTTATAGTTGAAAACCCAGTATAACAAAAGCAGAGGGATGGACACTTTATACAATAGGCTATTTTAAAACAGACTTGTGCAAAGGCCGAAGACAAAGCATCTTCAGAATTCACACGCTTTTGGCTTTTTTTCTTTTTTTTTTTTTTTTTTTGTACAACTGCTTATAATACATTTTAAATCATTAGGAATGCAAACTAAAACTGCCCACTACTTCAGAGGAAAAAAAAAGGTTTGACATTGTGCAATTTTCTGCCCCAATCTTAAGTGGCAGTAGTCCCTGCATTTGCTGTGTTTCAAATGTGGATCTTAAGAAACACATATCAAAAGGAGGAAAAGAAGGCAAAAGTTGGCAGACATCCAGCATCTAGGTTTTTTTTTTTTGTGTGTGTGTGTTTTTTTCTTTTTTTAAACAATGTGGATGACAGTTTCATGATTAAAAATGTTTTTTTTCTCTCATTTTTCTTCTTAAATAAATACATTGTATCTGACACTCGCACTGACTTGATCGGGTAAATCTGTTCAGTAAACAGAGGCTTGACAACTCTCCTCGCAGCCTCGAGCCCCCCAGTGTTTGGTTTCAGAGTCCTTTTCTCACTGCGTTTCGAAGCCCGCCATGCGATATCCAGTTTGATTAGTTATCACGCTTCCGTTCTGCCCTTGAGGCGGTGGAACGCTGTAGTTTGCTCCCATCCACGCTGCTGAAGACTGTGTCTGACTGTTTCGGGGGAGTGGGGTGGAGGGAAATATTTGAAATCAGAAATCAAGACTGCACATCACAACCAATTTTTAAGGGCTGGATATTTTTCTAAGCAGCGAGACAAACAATGATGGTGGTTGGAGGAAATAATCTCCGTGCTGGCCATGGTGTACCAGAAAAGGCAGATCAATGAGCTTTGCTGCCAGCAGGCCTCCCAGCAAGAGCTGTTTCACCATAGCTTAGAAACCAACACATTACTGCAGAAATCTATATTCACTGCTTGCACTTGAATTGCATTTAATATCCACTGCTCAGGAATGGGGCAACTGTTAGACCTACTGGCACCACAGAACAGCATCTAACTCAGAGAATTTGATACAAGCTGTACAATTTTACCTAACTGAATTTGAACAGAACAAAATGCAGCTCTTAAAAGTTCAAGAAAACTTCTACAGACGCAGTAACATAGACTGGGAAGTGGAAAACTAAACACTGCTCTCTGAGGGCAAGTCTTTGAAGAAAGCAATATCCTTCTCTATGTCCCTGAACACATCTAACGGCAGGTATCATTACTCCATCTCTACGAATGACAAAGGAGCAGAACTTTATGATAGCTTTTATGATGCTGTGGACTTGGAGTTTTTGTCTACCCCTTAAGAAAACCCCACCACCTGAAATTTCATTCATGGAACGAAAGCAAATACTCACTTAAATCCTTGCTGATTCCATGCTTGCCCATACATTCCATATGCAGGGACTTGCCAGCCATTGGGCATGTACTGCCCGATCTGCGCGTTTCCATACCACTGACCCCACTGCCCGTAAGCTTGGGGATATCCGATTTGATTCTGCAAGGACAAACAGTCAGGTGTCAAGCAGTGCCTAAGAAAGCAGGTAATTAGACGAACTCAGCACGCACCCAGCCCGCAGAGTATGCCTCCAATCAAGAATCTACAAGATGGTTTGTCAAAATGACACTGAAATGGAAACACATTTAATCAGACACTGATTTTAATTTAGCAAGTTTTGGATTATTCTTTAGAGAAACACCACCCATTGCTGAAGGAAGAGTTAACCTAAGAGGTTGTGTTTGCCACATCAAGTTTCTATCTAGCATGGCCTTTCCAGGCGGTGAACAGATTTTACTGAAAGACAGTAACTTTAATCCATGGTCTTTGAGATTAGCATAGGAATAATTCTGACCTGCTGGACTGGACTGATCATGTCTGGTGTTTCCTTGCCCCAGTAGCACTTCACTACGTGGCCTTCTATAGTTGTGCCATTGACGGAAACAATTGCATGTGCAGCACTCTCATGGGAATTAAACCTGTTGAAACACAAGTCGTGCCAATATTAAAAATAACAATAATTCAAGCAGCATGGCTGTAAGTAAACCCAAGAGAGCATATCAACATGCTATCTTTTGTAGCTGGCCACACAACAACCTACCGTACAAAGGAGTATCCTTTATCTGGGAAGACTCGGATTTCCATTATCTGCCCAAACGGAGAAAAGGTCTGGCGCATTAGCTGTTCTGAAGCAAGAAGAGGTAAGTTGCCAAAATTAGATAATTGCAGTGTTTTCCTGAGACATTCAAAGTATTATTGCTTTGAAGACACCATACCTGTCAGTCCTGAGGTAACACCTCCACAGTACACAGTGCAGTTGCTTGGACTGGACTGATTTACCACATCATCGTAAGACAGCTGTTTGGTATTTGCTGAAAGGAAATTTTAAAAGCTTTTAAGTTGGGCAGAAACACTTTACACAGAAATCTGAATCCCATCCAACAGGCCTACAATAAGGAGTCAGGCTGCCAGGGTCTGTGACAAACATTAACTGTGGTAAATATTTTGTCCCGTCTATACTGGATGTGGTCACCTCCCTGACCACAGGCAGTGATGAATTAACATCAGAAACAGACACTGTCTCTAGACTGCCATTGTGTTGGAAGCAGAGCTGCCAGCTCCTGTTAAATATTAGTTTTTGCTCTTCATACACAGAAAACCCATGAGCACAAATGGCAAACACCACAAAAACAAACAGCATGGCAAAAAGGAGGATAGGCCCATAACACATGATCTCCTGGGGTGGCCACAAACTCCCATTACAGGACAGGCTGCATGCACAGGGGCACTACTATTATTTAAGGTCATATTTTAGACTTATCAAACAGCTCAGACATACCTGAATTAAAACTGCTCTAATGGAAATGCTTTCATTACATACCATTCTGCTGGCTTTCTATCTCAAGCAGTAAGAATGTGCTAACATCTTTCTATGATAGAAAAAAACAAACAAACAAAAAAAAACCCTGCCTTACTTTGGAGGGGGGGGCAGGGAAGAGAAGAAGAAGAAAGAAAAAAGGTTACCAAACCAAGTGTTTAGAAGAAGAAAAAGAACAAACAAAAACAAAAGTTGGTGGTAGTAATATACCCTTTATACCTAACAGAATTTTCGAGAGTTCTGAAACTATCCAAGACTCTTCGCTGTTGAGTACCCACCTTCCCTTCTTCCAGATCTCTAATGAATTGAGCTAGCGAATTTCTCTTGCTCTCTCTGCCTTTGGAAGGAGGTTTGGAAAGACAGAGAACTGAAAAACTTACTTTCGTAAGTACTCTTTGGAGCTGGAGGTTTTCTTGTCGCCCAGTTTGTTCTGATTTGTCTTCCACCGAGCCACTGACCACCCATCTGCTGAATAGCGTTTTCTGCATCCTGTCCACAAGAGAGGGAAAGGAGGGGGGGGGAAAAAAAAAAAAAAAAAAAGTGCCACTGTCAGCAACTCTTCCTGAAGCTGGTACAATTAGAGACTGAAAACACCCATGCCACGTGGCAGCTATTCAAAACCCTCAGCCACTTTTCAGAGCAATCCCAGACAGTGCTGCAGCTTACCCATTTATTGAAGAAGGAAACAAAGCCGTATCCTTTAGATTTGCCCGTTGCCATATCCTTAACCACTCGTGCATCTCTAAAAAGGAGAAACAGTGGCCAATTTAGCAACTTAAAAAGACTTCCATAAATAAAATGAAAATTTGAGTCACATGTACAGCTTATTTTTCATGTTTCACCTTTACTAAAGCAAATTGTTTATTGTAGCAGCAACATAGTCAAAGCAAGTATCTTCTTTTCTAAATAGAACTTTACTAGTGTTTTGTCAGGTAATAGCAAAATTAAACTTAATTTTGTAACATGCAAATCGATAGCACTTCTCTAACAAACTTATGCACTTTACAGCAGTTGGCTCCCAGTTCAAAATGCTTTTACATATTATTAAGACACTAAGCATGGTCAAAGCAGCTATTCAAAAGCATCACTTAGGCTGTGTAGCTGACTAACATTAGCTGAATGGCTTTCTTTAACCATGCAAATTTTAAACTTTCTATTTGCCAACACATTCTACCTACTCATTAAAAATACTAAATAGAAAAAATGAAAAAAAGATAGGAATTAAAAGGCATACGTCGCCTGTTAACTGAATTCTTTAATTTTCTCAGGTCAATTCGTTACCCCCTTTTTGGACTGTGGGCAGCTGTAAATTTTGAGAAATTGACATTTTCAGAAATTATTGAAGAAAATAAAACACCAAAACATTTATGTTTTAAACTATATATTACAAAGAATTTAAACTGCAATTGTAAAACAGCAATCAAACAGGACTGATTGGAAACTACAAGATATAAAAAAAGAAAAAAAAAAAAAAAAAAAAAAAAAAAGTAAATAAGAAAACTACAACGTTTGTCCACTGTGAACTGTAGCTTGTAGTTAGCCATGGCAATTCTGTCCATTCTTCAGAGACACTCTGCAAAATAACCAGAGCCCTATTATTTGAGATTGAGTTAAAAAGAGAATCCAGCTACAATAGCTAAACCCCACTTGCGGAAATTCAATCAACAGAGTTTCTCAGGCAATTTGCACACAAGTTAGCCAAGGATTGAGACGCTCTCCCATACAGGCCACTCCCTCCTCCCCCTCCTTTGCCCCACACATACAAGCATTTTAATAAAATAAAGGAAAATAAAACCAGTCAGAAAGTCATGCAACATAACTTACGTCCGTATAATATAGCACTGTTCAGAGAAACTAGCGTAACATGTGCACAACATTTAGCATTCCGAGACTGGCAAGAAAAAGTCACAATGAAGAGCAGGTTTTTATACACTAATTTTTACAGCCTTACAGTAACCACATATAAGCCTATATTATATTATACTATATTATAAGCCTAATTCCTGTACACATAGGCCCATAGCACTTGCATCACCACTCAAATGCCCAAGTTTTTTTTTGTTTTAAAAAGTCATTTTGTTACTTGGTGTAAAGAAATGCTAGTTTTTCCTCCTGCCTGAGTAACGTGTTACAAATTGCCTGAGAAGCGCCACTTTGGTACTCTTAAAAAATCACTTTGTTCTGAATGGCCTAAAGAGGGAGGGGGGAGAAACTCATCTATACTTACCCTCAACTGAAAACTTTGAAAATAAGACTCGAGAAAAAGTGAAAACATGCGTACAGGAAGCATAAAGGAAATCACAATGAGAGGGTGCTTTGACAGGGATTAGAAAAATCAGATGCAAAGAATTACCAAAATTTCTTATGTGCTAATCATGCAGTTCAACCTTGAGTTCATTAAAAAAGCACACACAAAACACACAAAAAAAATCCGTTTAATACCAAAGAAGGCTAAAAAATTAAAAAAAAAAAAAAAAAAAAAAGTAATCAGGAAATATTCCATTAATATTCCATTTCCAGAAACCAATCAATCAATGGATGAAGAACAGTTAAAGTCAAGAACTTCATTCTACCTCTTAGCAGTAACAGTATGTTATATCTATTTAAATTGAACTAGAAAAAAAATCAAGGTCCCTGGCTGCATTAAACCCTCAGATTTGGAACAATAGCTTGTAAGAGTGTAACAAGGAGAATGCTTAAATCTATTACTTTCATAGGATGAAGACAACAGCATTTCATTTTGGATGGTAAATTTAAGGCAAAATGCTGTTAAGTCTACAGCTGTGCACCGAGCAGGAAAGTTACTCACACGCTCCCCGCCACCATGAGGCAAGAGACACGTCACTTTTTGCAGAGCCAGGTGATCGTACCCGTTACTGCACAGCAACAGCTTTACATCCAAAAAGCTCTTCTAGAACAAGTGGGGCAATGGGCAGAGGCCCAAGAAATACAGACTGTGCTCCAGCATTAGCATTATTTTATACTTGCCCATCTAATATTCAGAAGTTACTTTTTGCTTCAGGTTCAGCAGAGATTTGTTGCGGGGGATTTTTTATTTAAGAGACAGTTTATTTAAAGTCACATCGGAAACCAAAAACTGTCTAGTTCAGGGGATATTCTCTTTCAAAGATCTATCACACTCACACCAAGACGTTAAGCTACTGCTAGCTCCCTTTCACATTCACGCCCGCTGCCATGTGCCAGTCAGGAGCTCCTTTAAGAGTCCCTCGTCCCTTCCTTCCAGACCACACTTGGCCATGAGTCTCCTCGTGAGTCTACATTTCCAAGGTATTAATTACAAAAGATGTAGTCAAGCATTATAGTTCTCTGAAGCAAGTCACATTCAGATCATATTTTTTTATAATATATATATATATATTTAACTTTATCATAAGAGGAAATCAAGCTGTCATTAGAAGAATAATATACTGGACTCTGAGGGAAAAAAACAAAAAACAAACTTACTTCAATTAAATGCTTCACTACACAACACTCCAAAGCACTCTATGTTCTCTTACACCACCATCAAGAAACTTCAATGTCCAGTACAGACAACACTACAAGGAAAATTAATGGTTTACATTTGGAGGATGGAATGAACAAAGTGCTCCTTACTCTGCTACATCCTGACTACACCGCGCTGGCGGACGCCTGCAGTCACCATTTCCCACTTGTAACACGTTCATTTGCTGCACCCCTGCTCCACGCTACTGCTGGGTGTAACTCTCTTGCCCAAGATGCCCCATATTTTAGGCTGAACCTCTGCAGCCAAGGGCTTATGCTTAGGCAGCGCCAGTGCTTGGAGGGCACTCTGGCTGCAGCCCTCAGGTACTGCAACAAGTCCAGTGCTAAAAGGGTTTACTTGGGGGAATGTCATTTAATTGCAAAAAAAAAACACAAAACAACAACAAAAAAAACATATGCTATCGGTGGCCTGCACACCACAGCTAACAAAACCCAAATTCTGACGAGACGTGGACATGCAAGCGGACTCGGTCACAAACTAAAACGAGTGATGTTTGTCTGATCACTGAGAGGGCAAGTAAAATACAAAACTCAAGTATGTAAGTCATAGTTTTCCAGTGTTACTTTTCCAAACAATGCAAAGAGAATAAAACCAAAGTAAGTTGTAGGCAACTTTTTTAGTAAAGAAGAAATCTATTCAAGTATTCCTGGCTTATTACCCAGCCATTCAGACTCAAGTTGTTGTATGAATAGATGAACATATATTCCTGCTCTGTGACAACTTTTATTTTTTACTTACTGAAATATAAGGCTGTCTCCACTTAAGACAGAACTTTTAGTTTATTTGCCCTATGGAAATTACTTACGATATTCTTCCAAATGGCGCAAAAGCTGCCTTTATATCTTCAGTTGTAATTTCAGGACTGAGGTCTCCAACAAAGACATGGAAATGGTCTTATTGGGAAAAAGAAAGAAAAAAAAAAAGACTTTAAAGTTTGAAGACCACCCTTGAAAACATAAACAGCACAACAATGTCACATATCATTGTTTTCCATTTATTACAACTACACGAAGACTAGAGTTCACTATGGACTACAGAATTTACTGTTGTTCATAACAGATCCACTTCTTGGCAGCACTACAAAGTCAGTAATTTTAAAGGTAGTACTGTGACATATGATATTTACATCTTGTATTTTATAAACTGCTTTTAAGATCAGTCAGCATTTACCATAAAGTTGTGAAATATTTACTTAATATGCCAAGACTACATCAAAACCTTACTCACGGTATGCTAGTGTTAGATTTGCATACCGTACAGTTCACTAGCTAGGCAAAATTTTACCAACTGAAATGTCTAGCAGTTTCAAGAAACGCAGAATAAAACTCACTCTAGAGCAGGACGCATTTTCAACCTAGCTACAATGTCGTGTTTAAAACCATATTTTTTGAAGAACAAATCAAAAAAATACCTTGCATTGCAACAGTTTGCTGTTAAAGAATTTGAGTTCTCAAAAGCCAACAGTTTTGGTTGCCCAGCCATTACACCATGTGAATCCATGTGAATTCAATGTGTGTGAATCCGTGTGCAAGTGAACTAAGACTGAAGGCAACAGAACGGAAACAGTAATCCCTTCAATTTATATCAGATCCATTAAAAAACAAAACAAAGCAAAAAAAAAAAAAAAAAAGCACTGAAGACAAATAAAACCCTGAGGACTTTTCCACTATGATCAAACAATATTTCACATACCATCTTATCAATATACAAGCTTATTTGTACTACAGCAGGTAAGAAACGTTAAAGTCCACTTTGATGCTAATGTAGTTTAACCCCACCTCTCTAAATGAAGTTTGCTGAGAAAAGCAGCAATACACAGGGTTGCCATGAAAAGGGAACAAGGTACCCGGCTGTGGAGAAAATTCAGGTTCTCCCAAGGAGCTTGCATGAAGTAATGCATACATCAGCCTTGAAAGAAGTTAAAAATTATGCCCTTATATCAGGGGGGGCAGAAATTACGTGTGCACTTGTAACAAATAGCTGGAGATCAGCACCAGAATTAAATAGTGGACAACGGATCATATTCTGATGCAACAGGGAAATGAAAGGGAAGTCTTTCCATAAAAAAAACAAACAAAAAAGAACAAAAACCCCATATATAGCTTCAGGTGGTTAGTGAATACCCTCGAGAGATTTCATTTTATGTTTAAGAAGATACAATTACCTTGTGAACGCAGTGTGTTGACAACGGTACTACCTGATGACAAAGATTAGATTTGTTCTTAAGTTTATTAACACAAACACATTAAATAATATCTTAGGATTACGAACAAAACATTACTGCATATAATTGCACGATGCTTACTGTTTATGTTTAAAAACTACTTGTACAAATAAAACAGTTTCTCAAAGCATAAGTGACACTTACTGCTGGTATCTTTCTTCTGGCTGCTGGGGGTTGTTGCCCAGTTCACTTTGACTTCCTGCAAACATTAGTTGCTGATGTTAGATCAAGCAAATGGTAACTAAGCTCAGACACTGCCAGCACCTAATTCTGACGCTACAGGGGAACGAGCTGAGGAAGGCCGGGCTGAAAGCTAGAGTGGAAGTTAAGTTTCTCAGCAGAGGCTTCACTCCTCCACACTAGCTCTAGCTCTTCGTTAAAATCAAAGATAGTGAACATACCTTGTCTCGATATTTTGGCTAGTTTGTTGCTTGTAGGGATAGGGAAAAGAGGAGCATTATTATGATAGGGCCAGGAAAGTTAAAATTATTCCTTATTGCCATTACCTCTGCTCCCTCCCCAGTTCTGCATCTCAGCCTTCCTCTGCACTCTTCCTACAACAGTAAAATCTGCTTTTCCCATTAGTCCTGTCACAAGAAGAGCTCCACTGAAAAAAGGGTCTAACATTTGCAATGTTTCTCAACTCTTCTTGAGTGATAATTCATCCACACCGCCTGGGAAAACCTGTATTTTTCCACTGCAACTCACCCTGTAGACATGACAGCTTACCTTACCCATTATCTTCCGGCCATTCATAGCAGCTAGTGCTGCAGCTGCATGGCGATGCTCAAAGAACTCCACAAAACAATATGGATCATTTCCAGCTGTCTGATAAAAAAAAAAAAAAAGGAAGAAGAAAAAAATAAACAATGAAAATCTCTTCAAACTTTAGCCTCATTATTATGTTTAGTGCCTTATTCATCTAAATGCTTCAAAATGCATATATATATATATATATATATTTTACTGCAAACTTAGAGAACAGACAATATACCAGTGATCCAGGAGGTTCAAAATTTGCTTAAAACAAACAAGCATGTGGTAAAAAATAACTTTTCAAGTACAATTTAGAATATCCAAATATATTAATCTGTTCAATCTCCTTTAGAATATCCAAAATTCTTTAAGTAGTATCAGACATAAGGCAGAAATTATGCCCAAAGCACATTACTATAATCTCCACTCTTATTTTATATAGATATCCATCAAATAACTGTATAATATAGAAGATACATTGTGCAATACAATATTACACATACTCACAAATACGTATCTATAAGAACATGTGTCATAAAACATAGCGTGGTAGTATTCTGAAATATGCAGCTATAACCTGAAACTGTTAGGTTTCAGAATTTGGGAAATACAGGTAAAGGCCCTTACATCCATTATCATTTTGCAGTTTTTGCATGGTCCGATCTGGCTGAACAGCTGGAGGATTAGAGCTTCAGTCACATCTCTGGACAGGTTCCCCACATATCTGCGGGATTAAATAAAAGGTTAGAAGTGTAGATTTCCCTCCATTTCATTCATTCCTTATTGACAGGAGAACCAGCAGCAGGCCCCTCTAGGCGGCCAAAGAAGCCTTCCATGAGGATCTCATCCTGGGATACCTGGGAGGGTGGTTTCGCACAGGACCTTGCTGACACCCTCAGACCTTCCTCCTTTCCAGGCCGAAACTGAACTTTGGGAAAATCCGCAATACCCTGCCCTTCGGTAGCTGAGCAAACGCCACCCAAAGGTGCTCGTGCAACACCCAGTCCTGCCAGGTGAGCCTGCAAAATCAAGCTGGTGACAGGGCTGTACCCTGGCTCTTAAGAATGAGCACATGGAAGTTTTTCACTGATACTGGGAAGGTACCACCAAAGGCCTAAAATCCTACTCTAGTTTAGAGTGGAATGGCAAGTGAGATATGGATAACTGAGTCTATTAATAGGCTCAGTTAATAATAGGTTAATAATTAATAAATAAGGTTTCTCATATAGGAATACCTGTTAGGATTACTGAACACAGTCATTCAGGAATCACAGCTTTGCAAGTTGCGTTTGTAGCTTAAGCTGGTGTTTTGCAAGAGTATTACACAATACTTCCAAGTGAGCCCCCCTTGGTAAAGGCCTAAGGTTTGAAACCCTTCTTGCTTGAAGCAAATGTGATCGGCACATTTGTGATGTGTGGGCATCTCCCACCTCCCCCCTCACTTGTCAGGCCCGGTCTAATCCAATACCAACTCTCAGCTCTGGCAGAACCGACCCTCTGCTCTAATTTAGCACTTTTATGCTACTTTTACAATCTCAGTAGTGCTAAAAGCATCAGTAAACATGAGATTTTCTTTTTTTTTTTTTTTTTTTTTAAAAGATCCTAAGTTATAGAATTTTAAAAAGCACCCAAACAGCTGGCAGAAACTTCAATTCCGAAGGTGGAGTGGCTCCCTGCTGCAGGGGGAGGCTGCGTGGCAAACCACAGCATCTGCAACGCGAGATGGAGCCAAATCATCCTGCTGAAACCTCAGCCATGAAAAAAGCTGCCCTCCTGCATTTGATGCAACAGTTGCAGAGATGTTGCAAGAAAACCAAAAGGCAGCAAAGGAATCAGAAAGCAGCAATTTCTTTCATTTGTATGAAGTCCCCACCACCCTTGCTGAGCACATAGAGGCACTCAGCTGTTTGATGTGTGGAAGAGGCCACTTGCTTCTCTGTCATGAATGACACTCTAGGTTACATCTAAATAACAATTGCCTTAGGTATGAGGCAGGAATGTGCTCAGGTTTAAGGTAAGCAGACTTAAGGATTTAGGTTAGCATACTCTGAACAGCCCCATGAATCTTTGCATGACCAAGATTTACAAAATGCATCCTCAAAGGATCACTTGCAACACATGTGTGTCTGTGTGTATATAAATATATATATATATGTACACACATATGTAGTTGCATACTACATGTTGTCCTGCATTTGTTTCTGCCCAAAGACAAAGTCCCCCAACCGCAGAATTCCTGAACTTCTTTAAAAATGTTGAGGATATCCCTTAATGGGAGTGCAAATAGCACTGAAACACAAAACAAGTATTAATGCAATACAAAAGAAAAAGCATTTTTCTTTTATAACTTCTCATTGCAATGGTATTACCTGTAACTGCATACATCTGCTACCCGCTGGTGGCTTTCCAAGCCCCTAACTGACAAGCTACGACACAATCATGAAGCACTATCAACCACACCAAGCTTTATGGGAAAACCAAGGAAAAGCAACTCCCAGAGCACAAATTTCTATGCTATTTTATTTGATGTATTCAGCAGCAAGTCCAGGCTACACACTCTGTGCTACATTTGGGCTCCGTTTCCAGAGTCTTTTGCCAGAATTTCTTTGCAGCTCTGCTCCCACATAACAGAGACGTGGGCTGATAAAACATATCTGGACTTTGTCCTGCAGTAGTTGTACAAGGAATAAGTGCGTAAGCAACACAGATGCCACCTCGTGCATGACCCTTCCAGGAAGGCTCAGCTAATAATCCACAAGGGAAGAAAATAAAAAATTGCCTTTGGGAAAAAAAAATACTGTCTGTTTTGTAACTATTCCTCAAATATATATGCGCTGCAATGGAGCAGTGCAAAAAAATAGCTGGCCATTTGAAAATGAGCAGCAGCATTGGATTACTTAAGTAACATAACTCATGAAGTGATTGAAAATGCTAAGACTAACATTCCCTTTCAAAGAGAGAGGTTACATGGGAATTAAAAAAAAAAAAAAAAAAGT
>VZSV01000495.1:73999-94460 GCA_013398735.1 Nothocercus julius
CCCTCCTCGCATCCCCGGGGGTCCCCTCCTCGCATCCCCGGGGGTCCCCGCGCGTGCCCCTCCTCGCATCCCCGGGGGTCCCCTCCTCGCATCCCCGGGGGTCCCCGCGCGTGTCCCTCCTCGCATCCCCGGGGGTCCCCGCGCGTGCCCCCAGTGCATCCCGGCAAGTTCACTCTTGTGCCCGCTTTGCATCCCCAGGAGTCCCCACTCGTGTCCCCACTGCATCCCCAGGAGTCCCCCTCATGTTCCCATAGCATCCCCAGGAGTCCCCACTCATGTCCTCCAATACATCCCTGCGAACCCCACTCGTGTCCCCAGTGCATCCATATGAAGCCCCACTCGTGTCCCCAGTGCATCCCTACGAGCCCCCACTTGTTTCTCCCACTGAACCCCCGTGACCCCTCACTCATGTCCCTACTTGTGCCCGCAGCTCCCAGTTGTGGCCCCTGTTTTATTCCCAGTTCCACCCCCTTCTGCCCCACGCCGTTTCCTAGCTCTGCACCCAGCTGTGTCTGGGCTCTGCGCTCTCCCAGCGGAGCTTCCTTCGCGCCTGACCTTAATGACCCGCGGCCGTGCGGGCTTTGCAGAGAGCCGGAGCGCTGTGTGTGCCCGGACGGGCAGCGTGGGCAGCAGAGCCGCGTGGCCTCCTGCTAACAGCTCACCGGGCGAGCCGCGTGCTCGGCCACCCCGTGTCACTGCTGGGAACGGGGACAGTCGCAGTGTCTGAGGTCAGGGCAATAGGTATCATCAGGGTGACAGATGCCGTCAGGGTGACAGGTACCATCAGGGCAACCGGTAGCACCAGGGCTGGCTCCTGGGACCCCCGAACAGGCTGTTGCTGAAATGCTGCCTTTGGGTTGTGATATAGCAGAACGAGACGTCACTTCTGCTGCAAGGAGGGGCAATACCTGCTCCATGAATCATCGCTCTGCGCGAGGACCCGCTGCATACGTACACTGAGCGCCGGGCCAGCCCGGCGCTACGAAACCAGCGTTAACTTAATGTTATCGGTGCTCTCTGCTCGCGGGGCTTCCAGCTTGGGTGCCTCGGAAAGCCCCACACAATAGCGTGCCTTGCAAGTTCGTGCTTTGCCATCCGGGCTGTGGTTTGTTTGTAGGAGGTGAAGGGCCAGGAGGAAGGCAGGGAGCAGCCCTTCCCTCCGTGTATCTGCATGCATCGCAGAGCTCCAGCTCCCGCATTGCTTCACTAACCACAAGTGCATTCTTTCATCTGCTGCTGGCCGGGCGCCTACGCCCCTTCCTCGGCGATGCAGATCTCACCTGGGTGATCCAAGCCTTTGTCATCGCGAAATCAATAGGACCGAGCTGCCGCGGAGGCCACCTGGAAGCTCGGGGTAGGGCTGAGAGCAGATTTCCTTCAGCGTGGAGGAATTTGCTAGGAACATAACAGCGACCTGCCTTGGGAAGGCAGGACATTTCTGTGTTATCCTCTGGTTGATTCGGAATAACTCTCTGGAAAAAGTGAGCGGTGAATCACTGGTAAGTGCATCTCCTGCAACATTCGCAGACCCCATAGCAGGTCCAGCCTCAGCCTCCGAACGCTGCCAGTTCCTCGTTTCTGGCTGTGAGACGCTGCCCTCCCACTCCTCGGCGTTTCCCTCCCCACCCAGGCTCTGTCCTGGGGTGCGCATGGTCAAAGCAAGCGGGGCGCCAGGCAGAGCACCCGTGGTGCTGCCCCCAGCACCGTGGCAGGCCAGGAGACGCCGTTGCGGCTTCGTGCTTGATCCCCCGGGCTGAGCAAGCGTTTGCTGCTGCAGGAGACTCGCGGCTCATGGATGGATGGGGGATTGGAAGCCCCCACTAGAAGCACCATTGCCAGCCCCCAAATATGCAGGACCCCTTGGTGTGCATGACCCTTCTGCAGATGCACGCGAGGCTTGGCGCTCCGAGGCAGGAAAATCCGCCAGCACCGGTCCCGCCACGGTCCCGCCTGCTCCCGAGAGCACCCATTAACCCTATGGCAAATATTTCCACGGGAGCTAGTGTGTTCCCACAAGGGTCAGGGAAGCCCTTTTCCAGCAGCAGCGGATTCACTTTCTCACAACCGTCTGGAAGGCACCAGAGGAAAACCAGCAAGGTGACCCTGGCTTCAGCATGGAGCCCAACACAGGCTGTGTTGTCATTCCCCTTCTCCGTCGCCTTTCTCCCCTCCCACCTGCTGAGAGCTGGGATATTTATTTGTAAATAGATGCTTCCTCATTTGTAATAATCCTCCCACTCCTGCCGTGAATCACTCATGGAAGCAGTTGCTGCCTCGACGAAAACGGGAATTGTAGCAATTCGGAGTGAATCAGGGCAGCTGAACCAAGTTGGCCAAGGGTGGGGGGCCAAGGAGGAAGACTCAATGAAGGAAGAGCAGCCAGGTAAACCAGAGCCAGTAATTTGGGTGGAATTTGGAGCCGGTCTGGAGTCCTAGAAAGCCGTGCGTGTAAGTCATGCAAAAGGCAGGACCTTTCATCCACACCCCTTGGGATGCTCTGCAGGAGAAAAACGGCATCGTAGCAGGACTGCCCCTGCTCCAGCTTTTTGGTCTTGTGACAGAACAGGACGATTGCAGCAGGGCTCTGTTTTGGTTAAAAAGGAGGGGAAAAAAGGTTAATCCCCTGCCCCGTTTTCAAACAATTCCCTTAAATACCCTTTAAAAGCAATATGGTTTTCTCACTCGCCGCACCCAGGAGACGGTGACATGTTGGTGGCATCTTATCACATTGCCCATTTTCTGCTCCAAGCTTGAACACAGAGTCGAAACTTGCATAGAATTCCCACTGTTGTAAAACTACTAAAACAATTATTTAATAGTTTCTTCCCATTATTGGGAATGTACAACTAGTGCTAGAAGATTTTTTTTTTTTTCAAATAGCTCTTTGTGCTTGTTCAGGGTTTTATTTTTAATTAATTAATTTTAATCTTAACCCCCAAAAGTTAATTGAAATTGGGAGGCAGATTCTGCCTTGCCTGAAGCAAGGAGCACTAAAGGGTCACTGAAGGCCCCACGATGCAAGGAGAATATGGGGCTGGTTCGTGGCACAAAAGTGAATTCCACCTTTCGGAGCAATCACCCAACAAGGACGAATGGCACCTTGATTTCTGTGACAAAAGATTCCTTTAATGTCTACTTAAAATATTGCCAAAAGGTGGCCAAAAGGGAAAGAAAGCCCATCTCTATACCGTCCTGCAGCAGCATTTAACAAGGGGTTTGTGTGTTTGTGTCCGACATAAAAGACTCTGGCCATGTGTTTATTTTGGATGTTGAACGTGAAAATCAGGAAAAGCAAAAACACGAAGATCTGTCCTGTGCCCCCCTCCCCAATTTCTCCCACAAAAACAAATTGTAGCTGCCGAGATGTTTTTGGCCTCTGCTTTGAACAAAAATCAATCAGGCTGCAGCAGCCAGTGGAGCCGTAAGCCCTGTTTATTTTCTTAATGTATGGCTTTGGGATAAGCTAAATATTTTGCCAAAGATCAGCCACTAACTGTTGCTGCCCTGTCGGCATTTGCGTCCTGCAAACCTTCACCAGCCCGGAGAGCACAGGCTCTCTGCAAGCCTGGGAAACGTCCACGCTGCTCCAGCACAGAACCCGTCGCCTTTGCCCACTACATCATCCAGGTTGCCCACATAGGTATGTGTGTATATATGCACGTATATAGACAGGGCTGCATGAGCCCGCTGCTGGCTGGACGCACGTTGCTCCCACCTCTCCCCTGACTCTCTCCGGCAGGTAATCTGTCCGCCTGTTAAAAATGGGGGCCTTATTTGACTTTTTCCTGGCTTTATCTTTCAGCCACCAGTTCTGCGTTTTCTGTCAGCTTAAAAGGTTCTTTCATTCCCGGTATTTTTCACTGTGAAGGTACATATTATTCAAGGGTTTTTTTGTTGTTTTGTTTTCTTTTTTTTTTTTTTCTTTAAATCAACCTACTGGGGTCTTGTGTCCTGCCAAACATTTTCCTTTGCTCCCCAAATTATTTTTATGGTGCTTCCTTGCAGAAGCCCTATATAAATAGAGGATTTCTTCACCTATAGGCTCTCCAGCTCAAGCCTGGCCCGTGTCATCTCCACTAAAAAGAGCTTTGTTGGCTGGATTAATGAATCTGGCTTAAGGCTGGCACCTCCTGGGCTAATGTCAATAGTGGAATGAACTGGCTAGCAAAAGATTATGTTATATATATTTATCTTTATCCAGCAATAGTGTGGGTGGAATAAGAGCTGCCCAGCGTGATTCAGAGCTAGCAAAAATTCCTATTTGGAGCTAGCACAGATTCTCTTCCTGAGCAGGCGGGGAGAGCAGGGAGGGCTCGTTCTGCACCCCTGCACACAGAGTCTCTCTGCTCTGGAGCCAGGAGGTTGCCGTCCGTCTGTCAGGTCCCTCTGCCAGGTGTTTTGGCTGCCACCGAATTTCCAGGCGCTCCGTAACCCGCTGCGGTTGCGAGGAGCCACGTTCACTTACGCCGCAGATGGTCGCGCGACACAGGGGCCATTCAGCTCTGTCGACAAGCGGCGTGCCCAGCGCTGGAGCGGCGCTGCTGCCGGCACGTCTGCCCGTGCCCTCAAAGCTCCGGAGGCTGCGATGTTATTGTCCCCAGCTGCCCCAAATCTTGCTGTCACCAGTGGGGTGTCTGGGCTAGTCCAGGGGTCATTTCTTAGGGGTGATTTGCAGGGGGACCCCACAGCAGAGAGGGCTTAGGATAAGAATAAGAGGAGCGAGAAGAGCAGTGGAGATTTAAGCCAGCTCTGCTGCTGCAGCAACACCCCAGATGGGTGGAGAGCGCTCTAGGACAGGGCTAGGAGGTCTGGGATGCCCTCATGATGCAAGAAGGACCCAACGGACCAGGTATCCAAGACTGTCACCTATGAAATACAGGCTAGGAAGGCCTTCCCATGCCCTTTCTTTCCCCCCCAGGCCACCAGAGCAGGCGAAAGGGACCTCAGTGTTCTTCAGAAAAAATAAAATAAAATAAAAAATAAAATAAAAGATAAAATAAATAAAATAAAATAAAATAAAAATAAAATAAAATAAAATAAAATAAAATAAAATAAAATAAAATAAAATAAAAATAAAATAAAATAAAATAAAATAAAAATAAAATAAAATAAAATAAAATAAAATAAAATAAAATAAAATAAAATAAAATAAAAATAAAATAAAATAAAATAAAATAATAAAATAAACCACTGGAGCCAGGCCCTACAGCAGTCTGCGTTTGAACAGAGGCCCTCAGTGCCCAGGCCGCTGATGGGGCGGTCACAAAAGGCCCTGCAGCAGGTCACAATGCATGGCACATGCCTGAGCTGGATGTATTTGCCCTTGTTCTGCTTGTTTATCTGTCATTTGCATTGTGCCTGCCCGGCAGGCGCGCTGCCCTGCTCCCGCCCGGCACCACGGACGGGCTCCTCCAAGGGCTGAGTCAGCTCGCGCGCAGTGCCGTCCCCACGCAGCGACCTCCTGGGCATCCAGCAAGAGTCGGCTCTGGGGCAGAGCCAGAGCACCAGAGCCTTCGGATGTCACCAGCACCAGCAGCCGGGCCCTCTGCTCGTCTAGAGCCCCCGCAGCCTCCTCGCGGCACCGGAGCGTGCAAAGAAAACACGGGGCCATCTGGGGAGGAAATGAGCCACCCTGCGCTCAGGAACGTGGGAAAGAAAATCCGTCTCCCTCCAACAAGTTTCCCTGGGGTTAGACTCCCTAACGCGATATACGACCTCACCTCCCACAGGGATGACTCACCCACCACCTTTGGAAGAGAAAAGGAAGGAGAATGATTGCAGAGCCTGGGAGCTTTTGAGATGGTCCGGGAGCCAGGAGGAGACACGCGTGACTAAGCTCGTCAGGAATGGCAGGAATTTGTTCTGCCAGCTGTACCTGCTCCGGGAAATCACACACAGGTATAACAGGTCCAGTTGTTCTCTGCTGCCATAACTCCCCTGGGATGAAGGAGCAGGATGAGAGACCCTGGAGGGGATCAGATGCTGCCAAGCCTTCGGAGATCCTTGGAGATCTCTTTCTCAAGGGAGACAAGCCCCGGGAGGGGGAAGGCTGAGATATGCGCTAAACCACAGGCAGTCAAAGCGCAGATTTCTACCCCGCCTTTAGGCCCTGCAGCTTTGTGCCTGCCCGTAGCAGGCTCGAGGGCTCTGGACTGGGCTCCTAAAGAAGGGGCACTGAGACTGGAGTTAAGTCTAAAGCTGGGGATGAGGAGGAATGGAGAGGACAGCAGTCCGCTGTGTCACTGTCTTCTCATCCAACACCACCTGTCCGGGGCAGCTTTGCTGCCTACATCTGCCCACACCTCTATCCTCGTGATCCACAGACAGTGGCTCTCTGGGCTGGGGGCTGCTGGGGACAGCAGGAGGACTGAGCCACCAGCAGAACGCAAAGGCTGGTGCACCCTTAAAGAGGAAACTGAGGCACATCTTAAGGAATAAATATCACCCCCACAGGGCATCAGGTCTCAGCAAACATCTCCAGGACTAGTGATCCAGTGACAACCGAGGCAGGTCATGGTTGTCACGAGACCGCACAGGGTGGGCTGCTTCGGTGGTCGCAGTGCGGCAGTGACTTGCAGCCTGGATATTCTGTTTGTGGAACCTGATTCTGAGCTTCATTAATCACTGCCCAGCAAGCAGGACCAAGCCCATGTTGTTTCCAAGGGGATGGAGGCATCCAGCCCTGGACAGATGGAGAAATTCTGCCAAGTGATACAGACCCTGTAAAACACTTGCGTCTTGGGCAGATCCTCTCTGTGGCACAGGCCTGATGGCTTAGAGCCAAGGGAGCAGCAAGAAGTAAGATGAAACGCAAACATTTTGTTTGGAAAAGCCAGGGACCTGTACTTTGCTCACGTGTACGCAGAGCTTGACAACACTGAGCTGATTTTGCTCAGCTGCAAAACAAAACTCACTGCTGGGCTTGCTCCAAGCCTGGAAAATTTCACCCACAAGGAACGGATTTGACAAAGTTGAGGGTAACCGACACGGGTGGTGTGTGTGCACGCATCCGTCTGCGTGTGTGCGCCCCAAGGTGCACAGCAAGCCGCACAAATGGTGCAACTGGCTCCGCAGCCGGCGGTGCGAAGGACAGCACATGCTCCCGTGGACATGAGTCAGGGCCAGTCACTCTGGGCTGAACTCTGAGGTCTTCACATTACGCAGAAGCCCAGCTCAGCAACTGAGGGTCCTTCTTGGGGAACTGCGGTGCCTTCCGCTGATGCAACAAGGGGAATTCGGTCAGGGAGAAGGGAATCAGTTTTCTGGGGATAACTGCTATTTCAGGGTGAAGATGTCAAGTGTTCGCGTGTGGTGACATTGCACCCCTGCTGGATGACGACATTTCTACCAGGGTGGCTATTGTGCAAGACCAGATCTGCTCTGAGTAACCGCCTTTTTTTGCTGTCTGCTCCAGCTTCCCCTTAGAGCAGCCCGCGTGAAATGCCAGGATTACTCCTTGTTTGGGGTTTTGCGCCATAGAAATGGTGATGGAGGCCATTCATCTTGAGGGGTGGTTGACTGACAGGCAAGGCTAGGACCAGACCTGGGCGATTCCAGTTCCCCAGTCACAATGGGAATCCTTTTTGGGACACAGAACTGTATTTCCTCTGACTATGCCATATTGTTCACATGAACCTGCTCCAAAATTCATCGAGCGGGTCTCAAAAGCAGACAGTACCATGAGCAAAAAAAGAGAAAGAAAATCTTTTCTTCTCCCCTGGTATCTGTAGGGGGCTCAACAGCAAGACATCGGCTGCCTCTCTCAGGGCTCTTTGATAGTCATCTGCGGCTGAGAGCCCTGCTAGGCTGAAGGCACAAATCCAGCACGCTCTTTTGCAAACGTGCAGCGGTTACAGACCGAACACCGCCAGCCATCCTCGCTGACAGCCCGGCCTTCATCAGCGGCAGTCATTTAAAACCGCTGAAAAGAAAGCGGAGCACAAAATGCTGCCCAGAGCATCACAAAGGAGGCCTGACGTCAGTACGCTGGGAGGCAAAAGGCTCCAAGCCAACAGAAGGGAAGCTGTGTTTGAAAAATGACAATTTCTGTCTAGGAAATGCACGGTTGTGAAAGGAGCCCTTCTTCAGGGCTCTCCAGGAGCCAGGGCACAGAACAAGAAAAGCCTTTGAATAGTTATGTAAACTATTCGGCAGGTTGCCAGGGAGAGTTTGCAGAAGCCCAGCGGAAAAATCTATCTACATGCTCAAGTGGGAAGTTCAGAAAACATCCTAGTGCCACCGTCAACCTTGGGGGGCAGCTCCAAGGTCCAATTTCCTTTTCCAGAGGAAAGGAAAAGTCCGGGCCCCAAAAGCGTTGACAAAACACTCCTGCTTTTCATTTAAGGGCTCCCTCTTGACTTCACACCCCATTCCCAGGTGCTAGTGGTGAGACGCCCGTGCCCGGGTTGGTTTCTCTCTCCGATCAGGAAGGCAGTAAGGTCAACACATGTAAACGCAGTCTGGCACCAAGCACGCTGCAAACGGGACTGGGGCCTGGCGTGCCTGAGCCAACACGAGGTGAGCGGTCACTTCAGCAAGAAAACCCTGGAGAAGATGAAAATGGGGCAGGGAAAACTGCTTAGATCGTACGCTGCTCTGACAAGGGTCTTCTACAGGCTTGTCCTGCACTGCACACCACATCGCAGCGCTACTGCCACCCATCTAACCACTCGTGCCTGGAAACAGCGTTCTAGTAAAAATGCAGCTCCTTCCAAGTAGGATACAAAAGGTGCATTTAAAAGAGAAGGATGGTACAATATGCATTCAATCTCAGCTCTCCAAAGCACAAAAACTCTCTCAAAAAAAGGGGCTTCTGCCTCTTGGGGTCCCCAGGTACAGAGTCTGCATGATTTCATGTTGCCAACGTTCAGATGATAGCAAAAAGACAGGGAGAGCAAAGAGCATCCACCTCCTTCCCTTGCTAAAGAAGGGCCCCCAGAGACACTTGGCCTTTTGGCTGTTTGAACAAAGATTACTTGCCATAAAACTCAGCTTTTACAATACTCTTTTTTTTCCCCCCACATGTTTGCTCCCCTAAATACCATATGGAATTAAAAGAAGGATAGAAATTAATAGATAAAAGAAGAGCTGGCATGTCGCCTAGCTAACTCGAATTTAGTGAGCTCAAGTCAGCTTGATGAGCAATGGTCATCAGAAAGCAGAAATAAAATCTTTTACTCATCTGCGATAGATGGAAGAAAGTAAAGCAATACTTCTCAGAGTCTTAAAATTCCGGTTTTACTGAAAGGGGAACTGAGCACGGCCGGAGAGGGGCCTTGACGTGGCTAATGATAACCTGCTCAGCCCGAGGCTCAGCGCTGGGATGAACTCACTGACCTCCCAAGGAGAGCCCAACTCGTTGCTCCTGGGAGGGGAACCCAGGGCCTGACAGGGGATGAAGTGGTTGTTCGGGAGGGCATTTGGGCCTGGCCAACCTTGCATGGCCACAAATTCCCTCCAGGGCAACACTGGCCCCAGCTCTCTGACTTTTGCTCTGGAAACAGCCTGCACAGAGCCCCTGCACCAGGACTCGCTGCCCTACGACGGGGCGCGTGTGGGTGCAGCTCATGTCCAACAGTGATAGCACAGGAGCACGCAAGGACCAAGCACAAGGGACCAAGAGTTTCAAACCAGAGCCCCTTCTGCCCTTCGAGGCTTGGAGATTTACAGTCCTTGGAGATTTACAGTCCTTGGAAACGGGAGGGTTTTCTGCAGGAAGACCAGACAACAACAACTTCAGCAATATAGTGTGAGCAGCCAAGAACTGTGCAAGCCCCTGCCCGCTCCCAGGGTGCAGGTGTCCGTGCAGGGAAAAGAATAACCCCAAATCCTGGAATCCAGGCAGCCCCAGGAGCCGGCGTGGAGAGCGATGCTAGGAGAATGGTGCCACCTCCTGGCATCACAGAGCTTCGCCCAGCCACCGAGGATGCTGGTGGCTGCAAAGGACCCGGCACAGAGCAGGGATCCAGCGGGTCTGTGCGGGCCTGCCTAGCCAAGGAACTTGGGGTGTCCCCTGCCAGGGGACCTGCCACGGCCTCCGCGCTGCAGAGCCCAGCGACAGGCACGCCCCGCGCCGGCGTTTGCTCTCACCACCTCTCTGAAGCCATCCCACCTCCTCCACAGCCCTTCTGTGAGTCAGTTCAGGCCAGCGGAGCACTGAGGTCGAGTGGGTTGAAACAGAGATATTGTGGAAGGAACAAAGGGAGAGCACTGCAGCGAGGCAGTGCCGCCCGCGGCGCGGGGAAGCCTCACGGGGTCTGCCCCTTGGGCGAAAGCCAAGAGGAGGGGACGCTCTGTTCGACCCCCTGGTGCTTGGAGCAGACCACGAAGCAGCGACACTAGGAATGAGCCCGTCTTCCATCACACATTTATATTTGCATTCACAAAAAATAAGGAAAGAATTGCTGGAAATCTAGTCTTCATTAAGCACAACTTCACAGAGGCACATGACCAAATGGTGGGATTTATGGTTCAATACCAAAACCGCAGAAAAGCTAAGGGAAAAAAAATCACCGATTTCAAGCTTTTTAGTTCCATCTGAAACAAAACAGGCCTCTGTTGGGTTTTCAGGGAAATGGAAAACCCCCACAAGCACACAGAGGTGCAGGTCAGCCTGAGGAGATCACGCTTGCTACTGAAGGTCACGTTCAGCTTCCCTCCACTATTTCATTTCCCCAGCTTTGCTTCAGGGCTGTTTCCAAGTGAAAAACTGTTTTGAAACAATCAAACTGCTGCGCTGCTCTGTGTCGGCCCCCAAAATGGGAACATTTCCAAAATGCATATTTTTAATTGTCAAACTGGAATGTTTTGACATTTACAAGCATTTCCCCCTCTTTGGCCAAGACTATTTGCTGAATTAAATCCAGCTTAGCTAACAATTTTGGTCCTTTTTCCAAGGAACATACATTTGGTGGAAACAGAATAAATACTTACAGTACCGAGCCAAATCATTCACCTCTCCACACTCCTTGAAAACATCATAAGGATCTGTCCTCTTCATATTTTTGCAAAGCCTATAAATTTCCAAGTATGCAAAAGCCCTTGGAGGTAGCCTAGTCCCCTAGCGAACCCTTGTAAGGAATTGTTTTCATGCACAAAATATGATTTTTTTTTTGCTTTCCTCACAAAACTTGTTTTCAAGCTCTGAAGAGCTCTTAAGAATGCATAAAGCTCCAGTATTTCCTATGTAGTTTAGATTTAGAAAATTGCCTATGTAGCATGGCTAGCGTTAAGCAATTTCTTTCCCTAGATTAATTTCTGGAGTGCTCACAGGCATCACTGATTGCATCGAAGGCTCCCATTCACTTGAGGGATCCCAACCGGCTCGGCAGCTGGGATCAGAATCCCACCTTGACTTTGTTGTCTGTGTCCAGTGGGACAACCATGAATGTGACTTACAAGCTTTTCCCGTATTTTTAAACACAGTTTTTGATCTCTGCTGCAAATAACTGATATGTTAGCTTATGCTATGGAGTTGCAGATACTATATGTAGTATAATATATTTTAGGGAGAATGGGTGAAATTGTGTTCATCAGACACGCAGGGCAAAAAGGGAAAGCTACTTCGTTCAGTGGCAGGTACAACAGTGGTAGAGGTAGAAAATATCCACAGCAAGTTATGGATCTCCATCTCTTCTCCTTTACCTAGCACAAATGCTCCCTGACGTATTTCTGTTGCAGCTTTGAAGAAATTAGTTCTCACCTGTGAGCAAGTTTCCTAAGAGCCATCTCAGCTTCTCTTTTGCCATTCTAATGAATTATCCTCCACACACAGGGTTTAAAAAGCCCAGAAGATTCAGATATAACAAGCGTTGTTGTTAATCAGTTCTAATACACATCGACATGTTTGCAACATGCCTCTAATCATCAAGAAAGATGTTTTCACACTTCCTACCATTCATGCACACAGCTTTCCTGCTTCTCAGTTAACTCTTCTCTTTCATCAATCCATGACTGCTTGACCACAGCAGTTTCCATATCCCGCTGACACTCACATCCTTGTGGCTTTGACATTTCTGCTGAAGAGATAAAGGGCAAAAACTATGTGAGAGCACACGAAAAGTCAAGCTAACGATAGCATGGGACTAGCAGCAAACTGAGCTCTTCTGCTCCCAAGCAAGGAAAGTGCCCTTGCAAGCACAGCAATGCGGAGCCATTCAAGCTCTCCCTCCTTCCAGGACAATGCTTTTACAAAATGGCTCATAGGCTCCCCAAGAAACAATATTTACTCTCGGAAATAGAGCTTAGCTGCACGTGTGTCTGAAGCCAGGCAAAGGGCGAAGTCCATTGCCAGTGATGCTCCGTGGTGACCAATGCGGCCTGTGCTAGCACTGCAGATCCGAGCAGCAGAAATGGGATGGGCTCCAGCTTAGGGACTTCTGCAGTATAAGTCTGTGTTGAATCACACGTGTGTTTGCATGTGGCTGTGAGTTGCAGTCCTAAAGATACCTGCACTTCCAGGAAGTGAGATGTGAACAAGCACAACCCTCCTGTGTGTTAGGAGAGATTGCTTTATTGTGCCTGGTGAGGGTTAACTCAGTCTTCACCCTTCTAAAGGGTATGGAGCTTTTGTTCTATTCATATCTGAACAATGAAAGCTTTTTGCCCGTATTGGATCTGTACATATGACCCTAGGTCATGAATGGGGTAAGGAATGGTAAACACCAGCCCTACGAGCGCTCGTGAGCAATCATCTCCAGTCAAAGTGAGAGCAAAACCAATGCAGCAGGAGCAATACTTGATTATCTGCCTTTCTTGCCACATCCAGATCAATGCTCTTCTGCAGTGACTAAAGAAAGGTTAAAGTCCTGTCCAGAAGCCTGAGCAAAACAGCCTGTAAGGAGGAAATTAGTGATAGCACCCATGAACAGGGCCCTGCACGCAATGAAGATGGAGAGGAGGCCACGTCTCTGCAGCTACCAGGCCAGTGGGCAAAGAGGCAGCGGGCGACAGCACTGAAAGCTGCCAGGAAATTGCACAGCCCAGGCAGTCTCACTCCCATTTTCTGATACCAGTTTAGCAGCTGCAAATGCATTACCAAGAGCATGCTGAACATACCTGATGGGGTCACCCCCCAGGCCATATGCCAGTTGCTACCTGCACTGATACACCTTGATTGCCGTGAGCTGGTCGGTCAGGAGATTTATTTAAGCTCCCAGGCCCAAGACCCGGCTGTTTGATGGAGGTGCATGGCAAGTCGGTCTCAGGTGTGTTGGGGCTTGGTTTATCTGTGTCTGTTGTAGAGGTGATGGGCACCGACAGATGTTGATAGAGCCTCTTACTGTCTTCAGTCTTGCTTTGCTTATGTGCTGGGGACTTTGCTCTTTTGGAGAGGTTTTCTCTGCAATGTTGGGGTCACCCTTGGTTTCTAATTCATCTCATCTCATGGAGCAGCCCTGCTCTTGCTGGTACCGGGCACCCATGTACAGAACAGTGTAGCAGAGCAGGAATACTGAAGCTGTGAGGAGTAAAGGCTCTTCATACTGGAAGTGATTTCCAGGTGAGAAGTAGGGGATGTTCCTGGTGTCTCCTGATGCCTCGGTGAGATGAGAGGCATAAGGCTTAGTTACCCAGCAAGGTATGTTATCTGGGTTATTAACTATAGGGGGAAAGAGGGATCAGCATGTAGTAATGTAGCCTATAGAAATCCTAATCTGCGTTCTCTAATTTACTAGTGTAGAAATGGAAGAATGAGAATGGGATCCCTGTGTTCTGAGGGCTTGTGGGGTATAGTGAGAAGGAAGCTGGGTGACTTGGGCTTATGTGTTTAGGACTTTGGCCCTTTATGGCCTTTAAGATTACTTGAAACAAACATTACTGCAAACAGTTCTGTGAAGCCACTTTTAGGCAAGGTTCAGTGTTTTCTAGGTCATTCTATCTCAGCGCTATTGCAATATGGTGCTAGAGGTGATGAAATTACTGTTTCATTATGAAATTATTGTTCAGGTGATGAAATTATTGTTAGATGAGTTCCTTTTTCCTTCCAAATATTTTCTGGTGGCATTAAATACTGTCAGATGTCAGTGTGTACTTACCTGCAGACTGCAGGGTGTTCAGGGGGGTCTAAGCTAGGTTGGTTTGCTCTGCAAGGACTAGGAAGGTATTAAATACCTTCCTTCCACATAGTGGGTTTTGGGGTGTAATCAGCAGAGCTCTGTAGTCCTGAAAGTGGTTATGAGTGTGAATTCTTGAGAAATGTGAGCTGCTTGGATCATTCAGAGTCTGGTCTTGGTGGGCACTGCAGAGAAATGTTTTGTTCAATGAGCAGAACTGCCCAGGACCTAGAAGGTAAAGCAAGCTGAAGCATTTGCAGGGAGAAGCAGTGGCTCTAAATGGTGGGTTACAACAACAACAAAAAAAAGGGAGTGCAAATTCAGAGCCTGCAATGAAACAAGCTTTGAGTGAAAAGTGGACAGCATTAGATATTGGATATTCATGATTGTAATGATCCTTGCAATCAGAACTTCGTTTCTGCAGTTATCAGAGGAAAAACAGAGTGGTCACACTACTTAAGTGCTTTCTAGTAGTTTCTGCACTTGAGCATGTAAAGTAGAAGAGGAATGGTGGAAAATCATGGAAGGAATACTCTTTGGAAAGACTTCTGACAAGAACAAATTGTTTGTACTCAGATGAAGTAAAAAGCTCAGTTGTTCAGTGAGTTGCTACTAGTAGTATCCTGAGTACCTGTGGTATCAATGACAAGGGATTCCAACCACCTTGTGTCTCCTGTGGGGCATGTTTGCCAGAGTGCAATTCATCTAGACACGGATTTTTCTAATGTTGCTATCTCATGGAAAAAGATTGAATACTCTTCAGCGGGCAGCTTTCGCAGCCAACTTAGTGCTATGGGCTGTAATCCTGCAGACTGTTGGGCACTTTCTCAAGGTTACTGTAAGCTTCAAAGACTGAGGTTACTATAAGGCCTAGGTTTGGCCATCCCTAGCAGTTAAAAATTATGGCTCAGGCTATGAACTAATCCAAAATAAACCAGAATTCTTCTGGAAAATTTGTAAGTGGTGCTAGGAGGCCTTTCTCAAAGGCATCAGTATTAGAAACGTGAATGAAAGTGCCAGAAAAAATCCTTGGTTATTAACTTGACTCTAGGAGCTGGAGCTTGAAGAAAAAGCTAGTCTTACAGTAGACCTGGAAACATAATCATATTGATACGATCTAACTCTGAAATTCAGGCTTAGTTAATTTTCCTGTATTTTTGAGGAATGGTGCACTGCTAACTATCACAACAGTTACTTTGGCTGCTATAGAGTTGGATCAATATACACTGGTGCATCCTCATGTTTTTTTGCCAGTTCTCCGGTGAAAAAATCCATGTATGCAGACTCACATGACACTGGAGTGGAACGGGTAATGGAGGGAGTTGTCTTCACATGCCGAGTAGCTTTGAGAGGTGCGTTTGTGCTATTCCTTCAACCCACTGTTGGTATTATCACATTTGGCAGGAGTGTGAAGTATGTGAGCTGGGGAGCTTTGAAGAATGCTACAAGCACTACCTATATCTTACTGCAAATCTCGTCAGGAATCAAGAAGTTCCTTTTTTTTTTTAATGTGAGTGAAGTGTTCAAAGCAAGTCCCCATCGTGTTTTCAACTAAAGGGAAATGTCACTGATGACTGCAGGAGGCTTGGGAAAGGCTTGGCTAGGATAAAGCAGCGCAAATTGTGCCTAGGCAGCTAGTACTGTTCCATTGGGTGGCTTGAACCTCTCTGTTTCTGTCAAAGGTTGTTTTTGAATGTCTGAATCTTAATTTTACTTTGAGATGGCCATTTATGAACGTGAGGCTCCTTTCAGGACTCAGCCTGCTCCTGGAGACCCCTTCTTGTGTTATATTTAGTTGAGAGTTGCAGATTCTATGCATTGTGCTGCAGGTGGAGGAAGGCTGGTGGCTGCTAGGGTTTAATGGTTATTAGAAGGTGATCTAGAGACCAGGCAACATGTTGCTTGTTGTGAAAATTTAAGTCTTCGTGAAATAAGCCCAAGTATTGGTGGGCTGGCTGGGAAGCAAGGTTTATTTGAAGAGAATGCTGTGTAGGTAACACTTGTAGGCATCCTGGACCTACTGGGAAGAGATAACGGCCTTGGATACATGGCGTAGCATGCAGGACAAACAAAACCGAAATGACAAGGTTATTCAGGTAGTTTATTTAAAGATGATGTTAGCCTGGATAGGTGGAAAGTAAGGAGAGCAAATAAGACCCCTCTTCTAACAAGGTGGATTTATACAACATGTTCTCTTCAAATCCCAAAGCACTTCACATACCAAATCCTATGTTTTCATGGGCGTACACTCACTAGTTGCTTCTTACCTCCAATTTTTCTTCTGTCTGTAAGTTCTGAGTTGCAAAGCCATATAACATTGTTCCCTAAAGGGGGGAAAGCGAGGGATGATGCTGGTGTTTCACAGACCTTTTTTGCCAGGTCTGCTGACATACAGGTCATGACACAAAGTTGGAGCAGCATCCTGGCTCCTGGCTCATGACTGATGGATAAAGCTCCTTCCTGGCTAAGCTTTTAAAGCTTACTAGGAATAAAACCTGGCACTGATGCTTTTCAGATCTGTAAGGGTAAAAAGCAACATGGCAATATGTAACTCATTTCCAAGGGGGACTTGGATCCCAACATAAAGACATAGAAGACCTTAATCCTGTAGCTATAAGACATAACGTAGCTGATATCAGTAAATCTGCATCTCTGGAGCTCTAGACAATTGGTAAGAGCATTTTATAATGCAGACTGCTACTTCTGTTGGAGATTGGATGAAATTCAATTGGAGATTGGATGAAAGTTTTTCAAGATGTTATCAGGAAGAGCCTGGAAAGAAATTGTATTTCATTTACTTTTTTGTATCTATTTGATAGAGGTTGTTGATTTTTTTTATTAGTATCAACTTTAGAAATATTGTTTTTGACAGAAGTGAAATGGATTCAGGAAAGAATTTCCCATCTCTGCTCTAGATGTGTTTTTGTCATGGAGATAATATAGTGTGACCCTATTGCAAATACAGAGTTATTCAGGAAAAGGTGCTAGTAAGTTGTATCAGTTCCAAGCTAGCATAGTTAAAGCATAGTGAGCCTGATCCTCCTCTTACCTGTTCTCTGCTCATTTCTGTACCTAGTTAATAACCACTAGAGTGCTGCAGAGAGCTGCTTTTGCACTTGCAGCCATTGAAACTGTCATTTTAAGGGCTAGATTCTCTGTAGTCTTTTGGTCCTTAAAGAAGCAAGAAATAGTGAGTTTTATTCAATTCTCCTTAACTAGCAGTAAGAATATGGAGTGTTGTGATGCAGTCAGTTGAGAAGTGGCAGGGTCAGGCCTGGGAGGAAAGCGAAAGACGGTGGGTGCTGTTCCAAAGCCACAAAAGAGTTCAAGTTGGTCTCTAGTCCCTTCTCCTTGCTCGAAGCAGAATCAGCTACAGCAGGCTGTTCACAGCCTTGTCTAGGTGGGTGTTGAATATGTCCAAGGACGGAGACTTCGCATCCTCTTTGGGATAGGAGTACTTGCCGCTTCTGAAAGCAGGTCATTAATTTCTGTTTGTTTCTAGATTTTCTTTTTTATCTCTCTTCTCCAGAGATTAAAAAAAAAAAAAAAAAATTAGAATTGCTTAAATGCATGCTATTCCTCCCCAGAAGGGCTGCTGTTACTTCTAGTTAAATGTTCAGAAATAACAGTATTTGAGCACAAAGCAGTTATTAGAGACAAGATCGATGCTTGCTGACTGACTGACTGTACTCCATGGCAATGGGTACCCCCCAGAGGGCAGAAACAGCTTTCTGTGCCTCTTGCTGTTATTTCTAAGCTGTCCTGCCCCAGCTGTTGGAAACACTTGAGCTTCAGGAGAGCAACTGGAGAAAGATGACTGACAAAAAGGTTGGAGATAATGAATTTAGGAACTGCTATCATGAATAGCATCAGGGGCTCTTACCAGCTGGGAAGGAGTAGTGAAGCGACATGTTTTTTTTTCCTGGGTCTATGCAACATATTGCTTGAAACCTGTTTCTCATTGGAGACTTCTTTTGCTACTAGCTTCCCTAGCTTCAAGTAGGTGTCGAAGGTTAGTATTTACAACACTTGCACTTTAGGATTATCTAGTAGACACACAAAATTTCTTTAAATTTTTTCTTCTTCAAGCCCTTTTCCATCGGATGAGTTCTTTCAATCATGGCCTGTATGTCTGTGAAAGCAAGGAAGCATCCTGAGTTAGATTAAAGATGGGATCTTGGTGCCTGAAATATAGGCGCACACCTTATTGGACACTTAAAGTTCATGCAAATAGACCTAACTGTTTTTGCATTTGGTAAGTCTTGCTAGGTATCAGTCGCATTTTAATATCTACAAACCTTTACTTTCTGGGCATCTCTGAGATGAATGTTGTTTTAATCATGTTGGCTGTAACAGTGAGCTACCTGCCTTGCAGAAGCACCAAGTAAAATCCCAGCACGTCTAACAGCAGGAAAGTGCATTGGTTTGTTTTGTTTCTACTCATAATATGCCTAAGGCCTGTCTTTTCCTTTTTAGAATGGGGAAAACTTCTGTTCCATAACCTGTGATGATAAAAATGGACCTCATCAGACCCTATTCCAGGCTTCTGCGATTCTGTTTGCCTCCCAGCCAGGCCCGTCCTTGAGGGCTCTGCCTCTGCAATGCACTGAGTGAGGAAGGAGGATCTTCAGTATCAGACATGAGGATGATGGGCAAACATCTGAACACCCAGGTGTGTGGCAGGGGAGTCAGGGAAATAGCTAGTGGCCAGGGAATTTCCTTCAGTTTCTTTTAGATAAAGAACGTGTGCTTACTGACATTACTGCCCATACACTGAAATTTTTCATATTTTGAACAGTTTGAAGGGCTGGCTAAATGAAATAGGATCTCACTGGAAGAAAAGAAGACAGCTTTGGCATAATTGACTTTTAATTAACGTGGTAGAAGTATCTTTAATGTCACTGCCACCTTTAGATATGTCTTGTTGCTTTGATTGATTGTGTAATCACAGTCTTCATGATAAGCTATTTATTGTTGTATTCAGTGTATTGAAACCTGAATTGTAATTCAGAATTATTAAGTGTAAAGTTCTTACTTTAATAATAATTAGCCTTTATTACTGAGAGGTGATCTGGTCGGAGACAACATACGCGTGCATGGTTTATAGCTGTCAAGATACATGGCCATGGATCTCATCCCCTCTGAGCAGAGCTGGGAAAGTGCTGCTGTCTTTCAGGAAAACAGCTTATTGAAGCAACTGAAGAGATGAATTTGCTGATGAATTTGTCTCCAAGTTTTGTGTAGGTAGCTTAATCTGGCAGCAAAAATAATTAAAAGTAATTGTTGTCGACAGGTCTTTGAAGTGTGTCTCAGGACTAAGAATTTTGGGGTGTGAAAAGCATTAGCTTGTTTGCACTTGCTAGCAAGCAGTGCTGTGCACTTCCTGTATAGCTGCAGATTTTCCTTTATAGCATCTTGGTGCCAGAAGTATTACAATGACCGAGAGGAACATACTTAAAATTATTTAGCTGCCTAAATAATATTGTCTAGTGGGCTAAATTTTTGCCTGTATAGATTGTCCTGGGTGACCTGTAGCTGATTGCTTCATCCCTGACTTAAGTCTAATCCTAATGTTTGGAAGTAGTTTGGAGAGGCGAGTTTCACTCAGGTGCTCCTGCATGCTGAATGGGAGCTACCTGCTATGACCAAGACTGGTGCAAGAAGAATATAATGAAAATAAGCTACTAGTATTGGTTGACTACAGGCTCTTGCCATTCGTATGAAGCAAAACCACGTGATCCCTGGTATCTAGGTCTGTTCTAACCAACTTGTTCACCACTGAGTGGAAAAAAAGTATTGTTGTTAATGTTGACTTTGGAAGTAGGATTTCTGGATGGGATATGCTCCTTAAACTATCTCTGTTTCAAAGCAGTGGTAAAGTAAACAGCATTTCAACTGCTCTTGTATTTTTTCAGATTACCGGTAGTGTTTCATTATGATTATTTGAATGCTGATTTAACTTTTAATTAGGTTCCTCTGCCTAATTGCTTGTGGAATACTCTTCCTATTAAGAAAAATAAAAGTTCCTTTCTACTCCAAGATACTGTATCATAATCAAAAGAGGTTGTGTTCTTTAAGTGTCTGTTCCATGTCAGACTGGCTTTTTGAGTCAATTTAAATAATAGGCTTTTCCCTTTAAAATGAACAAAAGTGTGTTCATGAGTACTGGGATCTCTCCCTGTGTGCAGGGGACTCTTTCTTTCCTCATTAGTTCTATAGTTGTGAAAATATCTAATGAAATTGCTTAAGGCTTGATGATCTGCCTGACACAGGATATTTTCCTGTTGTCCTTTTATGAGCCATTCTTGAATTGCTTTAAAGTACTCACTGCTACACACCATGCCAGAGCAGAGAAGACCCTCACGGCTTCTAACAACAAATGCAGAATTCACCTCACCAGCCCCAAGGTT
>VZSV01000496.1:31623-43784 GCA_013398735.1 Nothocercus julius
AAAAAGGAATTCCGGGGGTGGGAACGTGTTGCTTTAGTCTGGTTTTCCCCTCAGCCAGCCCTTTCCTGACACTTTCTTGGCTCCTCTGCCCAGAAAGATGAGAACAGCAGCATTTTTGCTCAGCTTATTTTTTTTTCCTTTAAATTCCTTTCTAGTTCTGACCTTTTGACTCTTTAAGTTAGTAAAAAAACCCTTAAACTTTAGTCTTAAATATTGTTCCCCGGGGCGGAGAGTGCGGCTTTTCCAATGTTTTTCTATCACCTGGGTTAATCCGTATTCCCTGTGGCTTCCCCTTTCCGCACAGCCCTTATTTATTTATTTATTTATTTACTCCTCCCTCTTTTCCGCACTAGGAAATGGTTTTCCAGCCACATCATCCGTTTCTGCGGCCAAGGCAGTGTGAGGAGCCGGGGGCGCAGCCGGC
Source organism: Nothocercus julius (assembly GCA_013398735.1). Lineage (NCBI taxonomy): Eukaryota > Metazoa > Chordata > Aves > Tinamiformes > Tinamidae > Nothocercus > Nothocercus julius. Next base: position 32,048 of record VZSV01000496.1, read on the forward strand.
GTTTCGCTCCTCGGAATTCCGTGGTTTCCCGGGGCTCCCACGTGGATCGTGTGCGTGGAGTGGGAGCTTATCGTGAATTTAATCATGGAATTAACCTGCAATCCTTGGGGCAAGGAATAACAGGGAGCATTTCCGCGCGCTGGGTAGGGCTGCTGGATCCTGGAATCCCAGATCCGTAGCCCTCCAAGCCTTTGTTACCATCCTCCGCCTCAAAATTCCCCCCAAAATGAGGAGAAAGGCATCATTTGGCGAGATTTCCATCAGGAGACGGCTGTGTATCCCACAAAAATGCTGTTTCCCTCCCTTCCCATCTCTTCCACGTGTTTGGGAGCATGGAGATGCTGGAAGCGCGTGGGGAGTGCCACCGGAGCACGCGGGACAGCCGGGATTGTGATCCTGTTCCTAGCAGATGTGGTGCCGGCTCCTTTTCCGAGCCTGGACGCGCTGCCAAGACCCACAGAACTGAGCGGTGCCGCCGCCTCTCATCCGGATTAGCGGATCTTTCTCCGCGAGCGGCGACGCGTGAGGTGATTTTCCCACTCAGCCGGATGGTTTCGCTTCCGCCCGGATCCCAGGCTGGACTAGACTCATTTCCCCCCCCCAAAAATGGGCAAAAACGGGAGGAAAAAAATCCATTTATTCCTCCTCGTTGCCGTTTTTGCGTCTGTCACCCCTTTCCCCCCCACCGTGGGGCCTCCCAGCAGATGGGCTGAGTAAACAAGAGCTGCTGATGAGTTCAGCTCGTTAACCTAATGACTCATTAGTTAATGATGCACGAGGGGCAAAACAACCGGGTGAGATGGGGGTTGTGCAGGAACCCGTGTTCTGCCCCCTGGGGAGAAAACAGCAAAAACAAAAACCCCATCACAATCCTTTTTTTCTCTTTTTTAGAAGAAATTCCTGAATTCCCACGGGCTTCCCAGGCTAATTCTGCCAGAAAAGGGCCGGGAATAATTCCGATCGCCTCCGTTATTTAATCCCAGCATCCAAGCACTGAGGTCGCATGTGCTTTTTCCCCCATTTCTGGGGAAAAACGGCGTTTGGGGGTTTAATTTTAAGAGGGATTGGGAAGCTGCAAAGCCAAGACCCAACTCTGAAGGTGTTTTTGGGGAAAAAAAAGTCATTTTTTTCCTAAATGTGGATAAACTAAAATACGATATATCTCTACAGCCGAACTCTAGACCTGAATTTAAATAAAATAGACCCAAAGGATTTCACGGAGAATGAGATGAGCCCCCTTCTCCCCTTGTACCTCCAACCATGTTAAACCACGTGGGAATGAGAGGGAATTTTTTCTCCAACAGATGATTTTTTTTTCCCCAAAAGCCGCTCTTATTTCCTAGCTCGCAGGCTCTCAAAAGCAAAAGAAGCCAAAACCACACCGAAAATTTAGCGGAAACGCTCGAAATCCGAGGGCGGATGGAGCTGCCGCGAGGGGCCGGCCTCAAGCGGGATGTGCAGGGAGTCACTTGTGTCACCCAATTTACCCCCTTTTTGCTAGTTTTTCACCTTTTTTTTTTTTTTTTGCCTTTTTTTTTCCACCCCTTTTTGCCGCTTTTTCACCCTTTTTTATTTTTCCCTCCCTCTTTTTTCACAGTTCAGTCCCGCCCTCCGGATCCATGACATTCCAAACGTTGTGCTCATCCCGGCGCCATTCAGCCACCATCGTTCGTGCTTCATCGCCAGCTTCTCCCACTCCGAAGGCAGATAACCCGGAGGATTTCCTGGGAAAACTCAATAGCGCCCCAATCCGCATGGAAAAATGGAGACAAAGATCAGCTCAAGGCGCTCCAGGCAGCTCGGGGGAAGGAAACCAACCTGAACAACCCCAAAAAAAAGAGGGAAAACCACCTAAAATCCTACATTCCCGAGTGTTTTCCTCGCGCAGCTGTCGGCCGTTCTCACGTCCGGATCTCCTGCCTGCCGGAATCGTGCGCGGAGCCGCCGCGCTCGTCCTGGTGCTTTTCCATGACCTGCAGCACGTCCTCGAGGATGGAGGGCCCCAGGTCCACGTGGAGTGAGAGCAGGGAGCCGGCGTGCGACAGGAGCGGCTCCGGCTGCTCCGCGAGTCCATTGGGAGGCGGCGCGGGAATGGCGGGATCCTCGTCCAGGTGCAGCCGCGGTGGCTTCGGCGGCGCTTGGGCCGCGGGCAGCGTCAGCGCTTGGGGCCCCCCGAGCACAGGCAGCGAGATGGCGTTTTTGAGGAGCGGGGAAGCGTTTTCCGGCAGCCGTGGCTCCCGGCCGGACACGGTGGCAGCGCGGGCCAGCGGGAACGCGGCGGCTCCAGCAGCAGCTCCGTGCGGCAGCAGGTGGAATTTTCCCTGCAGGAAGGAGACGTCTCCGAAGGTGTCGCGCTCGCCGCCGCTGCCCACGTGGATCGTGTGCCGGAAGTCGCCCAGCGGGGGGCTGATCATGTCGGACGACAGCAGATCCCGGAGTTTTTCCTTCTTGCCCTTCCGGCCGCTCCGCTTCAGGTAAATGGGCACCTTGGCCGACATTCCGGAGGATCCCACAGTCTTGGGAGGTGCCGCCGCTGGCTCCTCGAGCACCAACACCTGAGTCTGCAAAACACAGGGAAAAACGGGAAAATAAACAACCAACCACACTTGGGAGCGGGAACATCCTGACGTTAAAGATGAAACTTCTCCATGCGGATGCATCGCGGGAAGTTAATTCCAGGCATTCGCCACCCGCAGCTTGTTGGTTGTGTTAGTGCTAAGAGAATGAGTCAAAGGATTAATTAATTCCAGGTGTCCGTGGAAACTCTTCCCACAAGAGGCCTTGGGATCAAGGAGCTCTGGGATCTGTCCTTGTGATCGGAACGGATTCCCGCTGGGATAGGGAATGGGTTAAGGGCTCAGCTGTCATGGAAGCAGCTTTGGGAAGCAGCTTGTCCAGCTGCTGGGATGAAATTTGGCACCTGGAGCCCTGCGTTTGTTTCAGCATGAGGAAAAACAACATCCCTGTGCCTCAAAAAAATGGGATCCGATTGGATCCAGGAAACGGGAACTCCCTGCGTCCTCCTCAGCCTGCCTCCTTCCCAATCTTTTAGCATTCGGAATCTCTTCCGAGCACCAAAACCACCTGTGAGGCCTTGTCCAAGGGGGATTGGAAGACAAGGAGATGCCTCAATATCCCTTTCCCAAAGTTTTCCAGCTTGCACCCCTGGGAAATTTAGTGGAGAAGAGCCAGGGGTGCTGCAGGAAGAGCTCCGTGCTGCCTTGCGCCGTATCCCGTTGCTTCCTATGAATCCCTGGGATGCACTGGGATACGCAGTGTTGGACGGACAGTACCTAGCTTAAAAAATGGGTTTAAAATGCCCTGGATACGGTTAACAGGTGGGAAAACCTGTGTTTTTTGGGAGAACATTCCACAAACTGTGATTCCCAGCGGTCAACACAGGGAGAAAGAAGGATAAAAAGGGGAAGAAAATGTGGATGCGGATGTTTGGTGGCAGGAAAAAGCGCCCCGGGGTCAGGAACGGGGTGACGCCGACCATCTGGCCCTGGGTGGGGAACTGATTCCAGCTGCTCCATCCCTCCCTTGTCATTCCGGGAGGGAATTTGGCTTTTTTCCCTCCTGCAAAATTCCCTCCTTATGGAAATCCCTCAGACCTGCCCAGTTTGCGATCTGTCTTTCCCCAAGGATTGCGGAAACACCCCTGAAATCGAGGAGAGGACCCCAAAATGGGCACAACCGATAGGGATGGCCGGGCTTCCGCTGCCAGCTCCCTACGGATTAACACCTTGCACGCTTATCTCTCCGGAAATGGGAAGGATTTCACCTCGCGGAGAGCCCGGAAGTGCAAAACATTCCGGCTCTGGGGCCTTTAAGCCTCTCCGTGCCTTGGTTTCTCCCACCCAAGAGCTGCTCCACTGCTGATCCAATCTCCACCTATTTCTTGGGAACATTTACACACGCAAAATCCATAAAATTAAAATAAATTGGAATGAGCTCCCACCGTTCCCGAGCTGCCTGCGATTTAAAGCCGGGGTTTCACGGCTTCATCCCAGGTGATTTTCCTCACTCTTTGCAGCCGCCTTTTCCCAGTTCTCTTCCACCAGTGGATCCCTAATTAGGATCCCTGATAATTTCGGGAGCGACTGGAGCCCCAAAGATCTGGCATCGCTCCGAGCATTTCCAGGAGCATCCGGTGTCAGTGCTGTGATATCCACCCCCTTTTCCCAGTTCCTTCTAAGAGATTTCTCACATCCTGACATAAAAATGGCTTTTCCGCCAGCAGCAGGGACTTACACTCCTTGATTTCCTCAGAGATGAGCGGAGCAGCCCGGAAGCACCGCAGGATTTTTCCAACCAATACATTTAAAAAAAAAAAAGGTGATTAAATCCAGACAGCCAAATTCACTCTGAGGACGCCAACGGATCCGGTGAAAAACGCTCCAGAAAGGGAGCAAGCAAACGAAGCCAGCGGCTCCGGACTCTCTTCCCGGCGTCTTTCCGAGGGTCCTCTCGGCCCCGCGGCTTCTTCCCTGCACTGCTCCAGGGGGATTTTGAAATGGGTGAATTTCCCCAGTGTGTTGCCCGTGTTAAAATCCCGTGTCCTTGTTTAGCTCCGATTTGTCACCTCTGGTTGCGCAAGGTCCCCGCGGGGTCACGACGGTGACAGTGCCTGGCTCCAACTTGCCTCTTTTTCCCATATTTTGGGGGAAATTCCAAGTCAGGAATCGCCAGCACTCACGCGAGGCCTCGAGGTAACGACTCGAATCGGCTGAAAGGAGGAAAATAAAATCACCCGGGTAAAAATCTTGCCTAAAAACACATGGGAAAAGAGGAGCGCGGGAGACTTATGCCAGTGGATCCATAAACGCTGGAAAAAAAGGAAAATCTGGGATGAGATTCCTCATTTCAGGCTCTTTCCACAGGCACGAGATGGTTGCACGTGTCCTGGGAAAAAAGGGTTCCGACTGCACAGAAAAACGGAATATTTGGGAATGGAGGATGTGGCCCCTTCCTGAGCCAGTGGGACAGGCAACACAGACCTTTTGGAATCTCTTGTAGGATTTGCTGGATCCGTGTGGAGAAACATCCGATGGCTTCTGATGAGGGAAGAGCAGAGTGGTGGCGATCCTGCCGGGAAGAGCTGCACTCCGAAACAGCAGGAAAAAACAGAGAAAAGCTCCTGGTGGGATCTCAATCCGAAGTGGAAGGACTGGGAAAGAAGCAGGATGCTGCTGTGTGAGTTGGGAGCATCTCTTTTTCCAGCTGGAGCATCCATTACTCTCAGTGCCTGTTTTTGCCTGCCTCGTTTCTCCAGCTTGGGAAAACATGGTTAACGGGAAAGGAGGAGCAACAAGGAGAGGGTGAAAATCTGTGGTTCTGGTCCACAAATCCAACGCTTCCAGGTCTCCGTTTCCCGCTCCTCCGATGGGCACCTGCCTTTTCCCCAGTGGATGGGTGGATCTCCCGCCCCGATTCCTGATGGAGCATCTCCAGCACCAAAATCTTTTCCCTGGAAAGACTCCTGGAGCCCAAAACGGCAGGGACAACAAGTGGAACAGGCGGTGAGAGCTGAGCCCTTCCCGGGGGAGAGCTGGGAATTCCCTCGGCAGCAGGCCGAGCCTTTAATCGCCTGCTCCAACTTCCTCCCCGTCTTCCTTGGAAGCAGAAGGGGCCGCTCAGGAATAGGTCACAGGTCGCTCCACTATTCCCATACTGGAATCAAAGTCCGTGCCGGGATAATGTCCTTGGCGCTTTCCCAGACGCGTTGACGCAGCTGGAGCTCCAAAACCCGCCCGGGGCCCTTTTCAGTCTCGTTCCGGCCGGGCAGGATCCGGGTGCGGGATTGCAATTCTGAGGATGTCGATGCAGCGAATTTGATCCCTGGCTGGGTCGAAACTTCACAGCCGGGTGCTAAAATTACCTGGATCAGTAGCCGGATCGGTTTAAAACGGGATTGGGGAGTGGCAGGATCGGTTCCTGCTTCCGCCCCTCGCAGTGGGAAAACACAAAGCGCCCGGCCCGGCTCTTCGCCGCTTCCCGAGTGTATCTGCTGGGAAAGCAGCTGCCGCGGGAGCGGATGGGAAGAGCCGAGTGGCGCCGGGGGATTCCAGGACTGGATTTGCGGGTCCGAGGAGGAGGAAGGTGACAGCAGCCTCCGGAGCCGTCCAAACTTCTCAGTGCGGAAAAGCGGTGCCTCCTCCCTGCCAAACACCCGGATTCTTTTCCGCGTCCCTCACCACTCCCCAGGACCCAGCGATGTTTTCCGGGAAGAGAGGCCAAAGTTGGAGCCGGCAGGCCCGGGAGCATCGTTCCAGAGGCTGACGGAGCTGGGATGCTCCGGGAGCCAGGAATATCCCCCCTCCAGAGCAAGGGAAACGCGGCTCCCACCCACAACCTCCGCTCGCTACTCACCAGCCCCGCGTCTTCCTCCCAGCCTTTCCGCTCGCTCCGGCCTTTCCAATCTCTCTGATCGACTGCGCGGAGCTGCATCCAGAGCTCTGTTCCCTCCCTCACTGCTCCGGGGCCAATGCCGGAGCGCCGGAGCGGGCGGCCCCGAGCCAAGGGCCAAGCTCCACCCCAGGAACCCGGATCGCTGCCGCTCCGCTGTTTTCCAGCCTTCCTGCAACCAGCCGAAGCTTTTCCCCCTCCTTGGATATGCCCGGATTCGCAAGCAGGTGGAATCGGACCAAAAACTCCAGCCTGCTCCATCTGCAAAGGGATGATTCCCGGCAGAGCAGACTCAGGATGAAGCTCATCCATCCCCAATAAACCCCTGGGAAAATTCTCAGTGTTTCCATGCGGGGATTAACCTGGATAATTCATTCCACCGGAGCGAGAGGTTGGATTAAATAAACAGCAGCCCTGTCTGAGGTTGGAGCCGGGCCCGGAAAGAAGATTCTTGGCTTTTCTTTCCCAGCAAAAATGGGATAATCCAGGGAGAAACTGGAATGAGATTTTACAGACAACGTGAAGGTGATTGAGTCGGGATTCATTAGAGCCGCCTCCAGCAGCAAAGTGGGAATGGAGGGGGGAGTACTTCCATACTGAACCACCAGGGAAATGGCCAGGAAGCAAACTGTGATAGAGCATCCCCTGACAGGGAGGATTGAGGAAAACCCCATGGGATTAGGGCAGATTGTCAGGATTGCAGACACAGAGATGTTTTTTTTGACATTTGCTTTCCACTTTATTTTTCTACAGATACCAAAACCCACCCAAAACCCACCCAAAAGCAGCACGCTCGAAATTCCTGGGAAGAGGAAGATGACTGGAGCACCAGGCTCTGACCCAGCAGCTCCTTAAATCCGGATGACCTGGGCGGAAACACAAGGATTCCGGTGCGGAGCGTCGGCCTCCGGCAGCTGCACCAACAGGCGCCCGTAGGTACCTCCCACCTGCCCCTTCGTCAGGCGGCCGGGGTTGACGCACACGCAGCCCAGCACGTCCTGTGGAGACAACAGGCGGTGGTGACAGCACGGCCTTCCCGGCGGCATTCCCAGCAGCGTTCCCGGCGGGAAGCGGCACCTTCACAAAGTAGCGCAGCTCGGAGGGCACCACGAGGACGTGCGGAGTGACGGGAAGCGCCGCGTGGACGCAGAAGGTCTCGTGATCCACGTTCATGCCCTCGGCCGGCGGGTACAGCGGGTAGTAGCTGCCGAGGACGAGGACGGTGATCCCAGCATCCCAGGGAGCTTCCGAGGTGGAAGCGCCGACAGAAGCCGGCCCCGCCTCGAAGGCGAGTGGGTTTTGGGGTCAGAAAGTAGCTTTTGGGGCAAGTTTTTAGTCGCTTCTTTATGCTCCAGCCAAGCAGGATGATGGGGAGCGCAGAGCTAAGCAGAGCCATAAAAATCACCGGATTGTGCCAGAACGGGAATGTATTATCCAGGCACCTGCTACTGGCTACTCCTAGGACATGAGCCTGGAAAATCCACCCCAGTTTCATCCCACAGGATGAAATGGTCACCACGAGCATGAAAAGCCCCCTAAAAGCCAATGAGGGTGTCGTATTCCCAAAGGAGCGTCCCCCAGAGCCGCACTTCCATTGGGAATGTGCCTTACCTCCTCTGCGTCAGCACGTGCTTGAGGATCCGCGTGAATCTATCCGAGATTCCCGGGGAGCTGCAAGAGAGCGACTGAGCTCGGGAAAAAAAAAAAACAAAAAAAACAGTCGAGGAAGCAGGAAAACGTGGCTGCTAATGAGCTGCCAGGATGCAAATCCCGTGGGATGAGGCTCCGGATTCACCTGCTGATCTCCTCGGCTCCCATGTGGAAGAGCAGATCCGTGGACGTGAGGCCGAAGACAGTGCCGTGGATTTCCAGGGTGCAGGGATCGGAGACGAAGTGCACGCGCTGCAATAAGGTGGGAGCTGGGCGGACACGGCAGGATTTCTGCTCCGGCATCTCCGGATCAACTTGGACGCCGGAAACCCGGCATTCCCAACAGAACTGCCTGCCGCTCCTTCCCATCTGGATCCCAACCAAGGGCAAACAGTGCATGGAAAAAAAACGCTTTCCACCCCCAAGAAGCAACTGCTGCTCCGCCATCCAAGGGAGACCGGCTCGGAATTCCGGAGGCCGGGAATGAGGCTGTTACCGGCTTGTCCTCCTTCGGCAGCTCCGCATAGGAGAAGGGCGGCTGTGGATACACGTAGTCGTGGTGAACGTCCCGCTGCGATGGCACGAAGACCAGCTGGGAGCCGGCGCTGCCGGGAGAAAATTCCCTATTGGCATCCAGAGAGGATCCCAAGTGACTGGGATCCGGCTTCCGATGCCGAATCTCGTTGTGCCGAAGCCTCGTTCCCGCCTGATGCGAAGCCACGCGGAGCGGGAGGCTCTGGAAAATTCAAGCTGCTCAGTTAAGTTTAATATGGGCTGATTTTAAAATCCAGGTGGGATGTGAAAGTCCGAGTGCTCCAGGAGAGGGGATACAGAGCAGCCCCATTCCCCAAAATGGGAGCGTCCTGGTGCCGTTGTTGTCCCAAAGGGGAGGAGGAGGGGGGGCTGCCAAAGTCTGGCAAAGGATAAGAGAGGCTGGCGGTGCCAAGCGCTCATTCCCACATGGAAAAAAAGCCCCGTTTGTCCTTTGTTCACGCCGTTCCTCCCTGCCTCAGCTCCGGCACGGAATGCCCGGATCATTCTCAGAAAAACGCCAAAAAAAACAGGATCCAGGTACAACTTAAAGCTCGTAGCGAGTAGAAACGGCTCCAAGATCCACTCTGGGGCCTCATCCCGGGCTCCTTTCAGAAGACTCTGGATCTTCCCGTTTTCCCACTCCAGGAACCTGGCTTGCTGTTCCAAGCGGAAAGCTGAGAGGGCTCATGGTATTCCCTACCGCACATTCCTTAGGGATCAGCTTGTTAAATCCCATGTTCCCGGAAAAAAGGAAAGAGCACTGCCCTGCTGCCAGGATGGGGCGATCCGGGAGCCTGGAGAAGCGGGATTTTCCAACCCTACCTTCGCGTTCCCTCTATGATCGTCTTCAGACAAAGCTTGAAAATGTCGGAAAAGGATCCGAGGAGCCGGTAGTTCTGCGGGCGGAGAGCAGGAACACTCCAGATCATCCATCAGGGGTCACCCATCCCTGCCCCGCCGGAACGGTTGCGCTCCAAAGGGAACGGAGCTCCGAGTGCCCTTGGAGCGATGCATTCCCCGCTCTGAAGGGGCCGGCACCGAGCCGTAGATCCGTAGGGATTCGGGAGAATTCCCCCCTGCCCGTGGGAGCTGCCCCATCTTGCTGATCCGATGGGATTTTCCCAGCCTTACCTCCACTTCCTCGTGCTTGGCATCAAGGAAGGGCCCAAACTGTGGAGAAACGGCAACGTCAGTGAGGAAAAAAACAACAATCCGGGGCAAAAAAAAAATCCCAAGGAACAAATTTAAACGGATAAAGGGGGAAAACAGCAGCATTCCGCCCTGTTTCTTAGGAATCCAGTGCTTTTTCCCTGCTCTGAGCAAGAAAGAGAGAGGTGCTGCCGGAGAGGCTCTTCCGGAGGAAAAATCCCATCTAACACCTGGCTAAAAGCGGGTGTTTTTCCTTATAAATCCCCTTGGAAAAGCTCAAACCAAGCTTGATCCCATAATCCCCAAATCCGAAGGCAGCGGCTGTATCGGAGCAGCATCAGCTGTGCATCCCCTCCATGGAAGGGGAGAGAGGGAAATTCATGGGGAATTTCAGGGCAGGATTCGCCCTTTCGCACGCCTCGAAGGGCCTTCGCCGCATCCAAAGGCTTTAAAACGGCAGATTTATCCCGGAAAACCGGAGAGGAGCCTCACCAGGACACAGACGTCGGGTTTATCCCGGACAATGATGTCCACGAGGTCGGAGAGGGGATCGTAGGCGATGCTGTCGGAAGTGGTGTAGGGACCGCAGGCCACCAGGACCATCCGCGGCTCCGTGTCTGCGGAGATGCCGGAAAATGGTGGCGTCATTCCCATCTCAGAACACTGGGAAAGCTTGGCTGCTTTTCCGCCCCGGAGCTCACCTTGTGCCGGCTCTGGAGGGGTGTGGAAGGGAAGCGGCACCCCCTACGGAAAGGAAATGTCGGAAAGCCATGGAGTGAGGGGAATCCACAAAGCCGCTCCGAGAGACTCGGCGCTTCCGGAAACGATCCCATTGGGAACAGCCCCAGTCCGTCCATCACCTCGTAGAGCTTGGAGGCCACCAAGCACTTCCCGGTGCTGTTTGTTCCCTCCACAATGACAACCTGGGATGTGGACGGATAAAGCAGGTGAAGCCGGGAAGGAGCTGGACGCCAGCAGCTTCCTGGAATTCTCTCACCTGTCCCGGGAAGAAGGAATATTCCTGGAGCTCAGAGAGGTCAAGGGGGACCTGGCCGCCTGCAGAGTGTTCCCGGTCGCCTTCCAGGATCACGGATTTGGCGTTGAGCTTCCCGTTGCTGTCACAGCCGATCTGGCCCAGGACTGTCACCGGTTCCTGCGGGAATGGGGACAGGGAATGGGTGGCATTCCTGAATCCCAGGAGAGTTGCGGAAGAAGGAAAAACTGAGGAGGGCAGAGCGGCATAAAAGGGAAAAAGAGGGAAAAACAGGATGGGGGAGACGTGTAAAAGGAGGAGGAAAGAAAACCAGGATGGGGAAGAGGCACAAAGGGAAAAAGAAGGGAAACTGGGACGGGAAAAAGGCACGAAAGGGAAAATGAGGGAAAAAGGGGGATGGGGGAGAGGCATAAAGGGAAAAAGAAGAAAAAATTGGATGGGAAAGGGGCACAAAAGACAAAGGAAGGAAAAGTAGGGATGACAAAGAGGCAGAGAAGGAAAAACTGGGACGAGAGGTGCAAAAGGGAAAAGGAGGAAAAAATGGGATGAGGGAGAAGCGCAAAAAGGAAAAGAAGGAAAGAACAGAATGAGGAAGAGGCACAAAAGGGAAAAAAACAGGGAAAACTGGGATGGGAGACAGGATTGAAAGGGAATTGGAGGAAAATGGGATGAGGAAGAGTCACAAAAGGGAAAAGAAGGTGGCACTGGGATGAAGAAAGGGTACAAGAGGGAAAAGCAGGAAAAAAATGGGATGAGGAAAGGGCGGAAAAGGGAATAACGGGGAAAGCTGGGTGAGGAAGTGGTGCAAAAGAGAAAGGCAGAAAAAAAAAAGGATGCGGAAGAGGAGCAAATGAGAAAAGCTGGAAAACCCAGGGCAAGGAAGAGGTGCAAAACCTGGGATTAGGAAAGGGCGCAAAAGGGAAAAGGAGGAATCCCGGGATGAAGAGGGAGGCGCAGGAGGAAGCGGCAGCAGAACTCAGACCAAGGAAGAAGCACAGAAGG
>VZSV01000498.1:50557-77269 GCA_013398735.1 Nothocercus julius
CTCCAGAATTGCCCCCCTCATGTTTTGACGTTGCACTCATTTTGACACCTTCAGAAACTCCTTTTCTCACACTTCCCAACACACACATCTGAACCTCATTTCCTTTAGATCAAGCCCAGTGAGGACAAGTCTTTGACTCCACCTCAGCTGGTAGGTCTCTAGAAACATGGTGCTCTCATTTCAGGATACCTTGGGCAACTGGCCACACCATTTCCCCACCCATCCTCCTGTCAGCTTACCTGCATGGCTCTGAGCTTCCCAGAATTCTAGGAAAAAGAAATGGCCATCATTATTTTATGAATCTATGAGTCAGTGAAATACTCCTCAACCTAAACAGCTTTGGCCTACTCAAATGCAATTGCCATCACTGTTATTCTGCATCTATTTTGGACTTTTTGTTTTGGCTTTTCCTCTTTCTTGACACACCAATACTTATAATAAGTACCCAGCATTTTAAAATGACTTACCCAACTCGGGTTTAAGTTGATCTGAAAGGTAAAGATGTTGCAGTCACTGACACTTGTTTTGAGATTCCATTAAAAAAATAAAAGGACAGGCCAAAAGCATGGAAGATGACAGAGTTCTGCAATTTTTGCCTGTAGACTTTTTCATTCATGCCATTTAAATATCTTAGCCTTTGTTCCAGCATCAGTGGCAGAACTGGGTCAGACTTCATCAGCCCTTCATTTTCACCATAGTATTAGGTTCATGCCCAACAATAGTTTTGCCAAAGCAGTTGGGAGCCACTGAAGAAGCTAAATGGGATTATTTAAGGGAAGATCTGATTTTCACATTTTCACTTTTTTTTTTTTTGTTTTTTTTAAGCATGCATTCAGGAATGTTCATTCCCGTACCCTCTGTCTGATCTAGATAGTCTGCGTCTCCTGTTAGCTCTCATCATAATTCAACTGACTTTCTGGAAAGGCAAGGCAAATAGGCATCCTTCCTGCAAGAGCTCTCCCGCAGCATGCGGGAAGGTCAAGGTGTTTTTTGTTTGCTTGTTTGTTTTTTTGTAGGCATTCTGAAATCCCTACTGCAGAGACCTTTGGTGTTTCCACGTATTCCTGGAACATTTTTCTTGAAAGGGAGAAGGCTGAAGGAGCAGCAAAATGGATCAGCTTCTGACAAAATACTGGTGCTGGACCCTTGCTAAGGAAGTCCATGGGTTTGATTTCTTGTTTGTCACTTAACCAGAGGAGGTTGGAACTATCTGCTCTTGCTGTGTGGGAAAGCAATGAATCCCAGAAGTCAGTGGGCTGTGCTATGTGACTGGAAGGACTGGCATTTCATATTTGCTTCAATAAAAACTTGTTAGATTTCAGTGATGTCTATAGTTATGTTGTAATATTAGGGATTAAAAACATGTTGCGAACACATGAAGGGTCAGGAGATATTTCTTGAAGGAAGGAACAGAATCTTAGAGATTCAGGGATGGCACAGGCAGACCTAAACACTAGCCTAAGGTGACAAGAGTGCAAGATAAGAGTTTTTTTCTTCTTACCAAAGCGTTCTCTGAGTAGACACTTTGCTGTTAAAAGAATATATTGAATGAGCAAAGTAAAAACACAAGGACAAAATAGGTGAGGTTTATAAGAATGACTGTGGAATTATTGTCTCAGCTATTCTTTGTGTGTATAATTATGTGGAAAATTTCTGTCATTAGGATAAAAGTAGGATAAAACTAGTTACAACCCTTTATCAGTAACACGTATATGTTTTGTTTTTAGTTTTTGCACAGATCTGTTAAGAATTTATCACAATCATGTATTTAGAAAATAGTAAAAAGTTCTGATTTTTTCACATGTCATCAGTTACTCTAATGACATGTAAGATTTACTTTGGAGATAGGAGAAAGTAGTCATCAATAATCTCCAAATTTTATGCAGTTTGCCATGAAGAAAAATGTCAAAAAACAACAAACAAAACAACAGTAGCTGTAGACTAGTTTAGTAGGTTTGTTGCAAAACATACTCTGTGCATAAAAGGAGGAAGGTAAATATTATTGGCCTCTTTGTGTTGTAGTCACCTCTAATCTTATTTTTTATTTAAAATAATAATAATATTTTTTAAAAGTAATTAAACAGACTGGCTTATGTACCTGATGGCAAGATTTCATCCATCCTCATTTCTTTTTTTAATTAGAATGAAATTTACCTCTTTTATTTGCAGCTTTCTCTCTCTCTAAAATAATAAAAGAAGAAAATAAATAAGGTTAAGGGATTGCTATAGGGTATAAAATGGAAATGAAAAATTACATACTGGACTTTCATATGGTATTCCATAAAGATTCACTGTTAAGTTTTTATCACTTTTGCACAAAATAAGTCTTTCCAATATGATTTCCTTTACTGTTTTACAACAAAGCACCTACGCAAATCTTTATAATACTTAGTCTTCTGTTGAACAGAGAAAAGTTAATCTCTCATACTATGCCCTCAGGTATTTCACATGAGAATTTTAATGATTCAGTTTATTCTTGCTTCTAATTTTAACTACTTGGACACATTGAAGAGTGCCATCAAACCAACTTGCTAGACAAAACCATTTGGTCATATCTTACCTAACATTGACTTCAGTTGTTCTTTTTCTAGAAAAGATAGTACATAGATATCAGTGTAAGCTCTGTGACAGACTGGCTCGATGCCTTCAACAACTTAAATATACAAATTGCATAACAATATAACATATGTGCCTGTGCAGTATAGTTATTTTCATTGTCTTGTTAATCCCTTTGAATTTAGTAAGCGTAAATCCAGAGGAATTTCAATAGTGCAATTCTATTGGCATAGAATACATGCCAGTATTTTAACTTTATAATTGTTAGATAACTCTTTTAGGTTAAGCGGGGTGAGAACAAAATTGATTGTATTGCTGAAGTCTTCCTTCATGTTTATATCTCATTTTACCATATAAAATAGGGGAATTCTGTAGTCCTTGCAGAACGCACATAGTGCATTTGAGATGCCTTGCAGTATTCCAGCTGGCATGTAGGTACCTCTCTTATAGGTCTCTGGTTTGCTGTTGATGCTTTGTTAGTCTTGGCAGCCCTGCCTGGTGTCCCACATAATCAAAGATGTCTCTGGGTGTCTCTTAGGTGCATCTGGTTGTTTCATAGACATCCACTGGGTGTCATGGGAGACTAGACATTAAAGGCATGACTCATTTCCTTGTATACAAATATCTTGGGTGCTCTAGGCTGTTTTCTTCCCAGGTTGCAACTGGGAGTTTCAGTGGAGTACCCAAGAGCATCACAAATACTACAGCACACCTGTATGCAAGCAAGTGGATTGAGCTGTAGGCATCCAGGCTCCCATTATGATCAGTAGAGATCCAAGCATGCGGTGCAAAGGGACACTTAGATGACTAGACATAAGTAGTTTGAAAGAAGACAGAAAAGTGGTCACCAGGAAGAGATGAAGTGCCAGAAGCTTGATAAGAAAGTTCCATTGAGCAGCAGGGTATCTGGGTTATCAAAGAGGTCAGTGCAGGCCTAAACTTGTTTCTTTCGTAGACACCCACAGCCTTCACTGTACTGTGTATTGTCACTTTTGCCTTAACATTAAAAAGGGCTGCTCCTCCTGCAATGTATCTTGAAAATCAACATACATTTGAATTTTGCTTCCTTGTATTTTACATCTTAGATATCTCTGAGCATATTAGTATCATTTCTAGTGCAAAGGATTTTTACCTTTTTCCATTGCTGTCTTCGCTTTTACTGAAAAATGAAGAAAATCGGATCACAATGTTGCTTATTTTTATGAAAGTCTCTTGATCTTCAACAGGGAACATTATGCATCAAGAGAAATAAGTTGAGATCTTAGTCTACTTTAACCTGATAAACATCCTGTGGCATCTTGTCAGACAAGAGACTTTACTCTAAAACTAAGACGTCTATCATTGCTAAAGAAGATAAAAAAAGAAAAAACACACAAGGAACAGACTATAAAGTACAGCTGAAAACACACATATTGGATGTCATCAATTTCTGCATTGCAAAAGTAAAATCAAAACCATGAAACCCCATGTACCAATATGGTCTAGGGGCTGACAAGGTGGAGAACAGCTTTGTGGAGAAGGACATCAGTGTCCAGATGGAGAACAAGGTGAACAGGGGCCAGCAAAGTGCCCTCCTCACAAAGAAGGCCAACGGTCTGCATTATGAAGAGCATTGCCAGCAGGTCATAGGATGTGTCTTTCCCCTCTACTCAGCACTCGTAAAGTCACATTTCAAGTACCATGTCCAGTTCTGGGCTCCCTACTACAAGAGACACATGGAGCTACATGGAGATGATTAAGGAACTGCAGCATCTCTCAAATAAGGAGGGACTGAAAGAAGTGGGGCTATTCAGTCTGCAGAAGAGAATGGCTCAGGGAGAGATCTTAAATACATTTATAAATATCTGACAGCAGGATTTAAAGTGAATGGGGACAACTCCAAATTCAAATCTTCTATGATTCTGTGAAACTTCTAGATGCAGATAAGACTGCTAACTAGTTCTTTAATATAAATAAACTCTACCCCCAGCATATTTTCATAATATTTAGATTCATTTTCTTCTGTACTTACCTGAGTTTACGGTTCTCTTCTGGTTACCTGTTGTTAATAAATAAATAAATTTGTACATGTTAGTCTAGAGTAATACAGACAGAAACCAGTTCTCTGATTTGCCAGATAGCCACAACTGTCATTGGTAACACTGTAACCCTCTAAAGAGTTATCTGTATCTCCCTGGTTTTTTTATAGAAATGAGTTTACACGGCTGCTCTTGTCAGACTTCAAGCCGCTTGAGAAAATGGCATGCAATTTGCTCAGTGCTTGTGCCTTCTCACCCCTTCTGAGTTCCATCTTCAGAATTTGGTTATTAAGAAGTCACTGATGATTTTGCTCGTGACTTTTTGTTGCAGTCATGGGTTTCAATATTAATTGTTGTGATATTTCTATATGTTTACCAAAATAATATATGAAGAAATACTTACTTCTCAGCTTACAAAATGTAGAGAAAATAAGGACCATGCTAAGACATAAAATTACCAGGAAGACAGCTAGCCATTTGGAAATGGACGGAAAGAAAACATCTGTAAAGATAACCAAAAGTAGTTATATTCTGTGAATGCTTAACGTATACATTCAATTATAACTTAAGATGTAGATGACACATCTGGGGAGCTGGGTAAATTGTGTTTTATTTAAATTTTCCTAGTAGTAGTGCTGAAGAAGAGCTCTCTCTTGGAGGGATAATGCAGGGAAGTTCTCTAGGTTCCCGACTTCCATGTAGGAACGAGATTTTGAGATTTTGAGATAGCTAGACAGGTTTGCATATTTTATGAGTAGACATGCCATGAAAATGTGCCATGGGAGCAAAATTGGTTTCCAGCTCCTTTCAAGGAACTGTTGATGCATTTCTTGCTATAACAGCCTCCAAGTAGGGAACGGAATGAAGGAAAACAACAACAACAACATCAAAAACTTTTACATAAAAGCAACATGCTCACTCCAAGTGAATGAATATTCACTCAAACCTTCCAAGTCAATGAATATTTAATTCATACTGTAGAGTAAGAGACCCAGTGAAGTCTCTGTCCTTGGAGATATTCTGACTAGATATGGAGATATCTCCTAGACATGGACATGGGTCTTCTTGAAAAGAGATATTGGATCAGATGATCTCCAGAGGTCCCATCCAATCCCAACTAGTCTTTTACTGTAATAAACACAGAATAAGATTTAAAACATTCCCCACAATCAATGTTTCCTGTTGTCTCATTCCATGTACCTCCACATTCAATGTCCAGGGACTTTTTGATGCCATGCTGAAGGAAATTTTCCTCAGGCATTGCTGTAAGAGCCTTACACTGCATTCTGGTTTAATTGCAGACTTATTTGCTTTGTGATGGCAAAGCTTCTTTTGTGGTCTAGTGTCCTGTGAGGCTTCCTTGAGGCTATATTACACTATTACCTGGTACCTGTCTATGTGGCCAGTAACCTCAAGCATGTATGTACAGTGAACCATGGTATTACCTGACTCACAATGATTGCACATGGAAAAAAAAAAAAAAGACTAAAAATGTTTTTAAGATGTTGAAATTATCAGTAAAACTATTGTGATCATACCTTTTTTTTTTTTTTTTCCAAACTCTGTGAAACACACCAGTTCATTTATTAAATGGCCTGGTCATATTTTTCTTATTAATGACCTGTCAGAGTGTTCAACTTTCACAGAAGAAACATGTCATTTTTATATGTGTTTACAGTTGTATTTTTAATCTATTTAAAAAAAAGAAAAAAAAGAAAAAAATAAAAAAAACAACAGAGTGAAATTATTAACATCTGAGAACCTGATTCACTAAGCTCTGTTAAGGGCTGTGCAGTAAACTAGAGAAAAAGGTGGAGTACTACAGCAGCTCACATGAACTTTTCTCCAATATTACACATTGATTCGGGGATGCATCTTCAGGACATAAAAATGGAAGGCTTTTCATTTAGCAGACAGTCTATCTGAAGCTCACCCACCTGAAATCAGGACTCGGGACTCACTCGTTGTGTTGAGTAGATTGTTGACTATCCTGCAGGAGACTTCCATATCAGATCCTGGTTCCAGGTTCATTGAAGTTACAACACTGTATAGGCCTGCAGGCATCATCATTATCTTTGTGGTTGATTGTTCCTTCCGGATCTGTTCTTGACTATCCAGCCAAATCACCCTGGGTTCAGGAAACCACCCTTCTGTGTGGCAAGTGAGGCTGATGCTCTGCTTCACATGATTCTTCAGGAAAATGGAAGGCACAACACCTCTAGCTAAGGAAACAAAGCATACATATTCTCCATTTTAAGCAATGTGAGTGAGGAAAATGGACCAATTTTTGAGAGAAGTGCTTTAACACTTTTTTTTTTTTTTAAATTTGCATGAAATTGCATAGAAAGATTTTTCTGAACTTAAACTTTGACAGATTCGTAGGCCCTGAAGTTGCTTTCTTCATGCTCTGCAGTTTGTCATGGCTGGAAACTATCAAATTGAGAATAAGGAAAGAGTTAATGGAGAGTACAACAGATAATGCTAGTGGGGACTGCAGTTCTGGAGGGAGGTTGCCAGGGGAATCTATACAAGAAAAAAAATCTGTAAAATTATGAATATTGGTAGATTGAAGGAAGACTATGAGGAAATAATGCATTCATGAAAACAGAAAATATTAGTGTTAGATTCATTGTTTCAAGTACAACTACTACTGCCATGGTACAGATGCGGTCTACAAGGTCTACATCTCATTTTCTTGATGTCAAAAATTGCCCAGAGAAGGGAGACTTTGAAAAGCCTTCCATTCAGAGTAAGAGATGAATCTTCTCTGGCTTGAAGATGGCTCGTCGTCCTTCTTGTTTATTGAGATCTTATGTTATGGTCGTGTAGAATGCTAGGGGAATGGACTCCATATTTGAGAAGGTCTTTTCTAATTTTGCTCTCTTTTAGAAGCCACACAACCTACATTTATCTAATAGAAATTTATTCTTCTGTATCAGGGAAAGCAACAAAAACATTTGTTCTCTTCCAAGCCAACCACGCTAACTGCAGCTATCTAATGTTTATCTATTAATACACTGAAATGGAAATTGCAACTGTGAAGGTTGACAGTCCATGTAGTGCCTTGCTTTCCTGCCATGGGCTTGCAGGAATAAACGCAGTAAGGTACTGGTATGGGACCAATTGGACTCAAAGTGTGCATGACTATGCGACCATATGGAAAGCCTACAGAACCAGTTCAGTCATGGGTGATTACCCAGCAGAAGACTTTACGTTTATGTTATCAGTTAAATAATTGTAGACTTCTCTGAATTTGCTGACTAGGTTTCCATTGAGTATAAAGAGTAATTATATTCACAGCACACATGCAGATGCATATATTCAGGTACCTAAATACAGGTGTCTTGAACTGGAGCTCAATCTTACATCAGGTGTCTGATAGAGACATTAATTCAGAGAAAACCAGATGGAATCAAAAATATCTCTCGTATTCTTTCCATAAGCACAGGTAATCAATCAAATTATATTGAAACTAAATTATATGCTGATTCCCTAAGTCAATAATCAATACATATTTTTCTGTTCAGCTCTTTGCACATATTAAAAGAGAGAATAGTCACTGACCTGCCACCTCGAGTTCAATGAGCCCATCATGGCGCTGGTTGTCAAAAGAGACCAGACAAGTATATGATCCTTTGTCAGAGTTCCTGACTTTCTTCAAGTGCAGAGACATGTTTCCAGCTCTGAATTCACTGTGGAAAAAATCTGTTCTGCCTTGGTATCTCTCATCTTGTATCTCTTTTCTGTTTTTACCATCATATCTGCTCACAGTTATTTTTTCAGATTGTTCATTAAATATCCACTGGACAGAAAATATCTCAGGAATGTGCTCTGCTACCACGTGGCAAGGCAGAACGACCCCTTCTCCAATGACTCCAGTGACTGTAGTATAAGGAAGAGAGCTTACCAACTGACCTGTGTGAAGATAAAATTGAATTTTTTTACCTATTGTAGTTGTTTATGTTTGTGCATTTTCCTTTTTATGTGGCCCTAATTCTGGCAACTAATAGAACCAATACCCATATCAGTCAGAGAGGAATGCAAAATAAAAATAAAAAAAACCATGGCAGATAACATAAGCAACTGAGCAGTGTTCAGATAATGTGAGCCTGATGAAATGTATCCTCCAGTACTTTGAACACTAACTGAAGCAAGTTCATGGGCATCAATCACTGCGAGTGCAATAACACAGAGAATGGGTGTACACTGGGACATCTGTAAAAGGACAAGTAAAGGATGCAAATTTATCAAACAAAAATTTCCAGATGAGATTTAATTGTTGCCCAAACAATAGAACCTAGTGTCATTTGAAATGCAACATATACCTATAGTGCAGGCAGAAAGGCAACTTCAGGGACCAGATAATGACAGCCTTTTTAAAAGTACTAGTGGCTCTCTGGTCCTGTTCTCTTCTTTGAATGGAGAAACCTAGGGTGACTATCTTGATGTTGGATGTCCAAATTTGATACTTCTAAAGCTATATGAGATGAATCCTACCCACAATATATATGTTTGAAAGGGAGAATAAGGCAAATCCAGGATATTCTGTAGCAGTCGTGCATTTCAATGCCGAGGAAGATACTGGAATGGAATAAAGGCGCCTTGGAATTGACAAAATGATATCATAGAATCATAGAATCATTATGGTTGGAAAAGATCTTCAAGATCATAGAGTTGAACTGTAAACCTTTTGATACCATGCCTGCTGAACCATGTCCCTACGTGCCTCATCTACACATTTTTTGAACGCTGACAGGGACGGTGACTCCACCACTTCCCTGGGCAGCCTGTTTCAATGCTTGACTACTCTTTCTGTGCAGAAATTCTTCCTAATCTCTAACCTGAACCTCCCCTGGCGCAACACTCCGTCTTGTGCTATCTGTAGTTATTCTGGAGAAGAGATCCACCCCCACCTCACTACAACCTCCTTTCAGGTAGTTGTAGAGAGCAATAAGGTCTCCTCTGAGTCTCCTCCACTCCATTATGCCTCCTCCACTCCCAGCTCCCTCAGCCGCTCCTCATAAGGTCTGTGCTCCAGCCTCTTCGCCAGCTTTATTGCCCTTTTATGGACACGCTCCAGCATCTCCATGTCTTTCTGGTAGTGAGGGGCCCAAAACTAAACACGGTATTCAAGGTGTGTCCTCACCAGCGCTCAGTGCAGCGGAATGATCACTTCCCTAGTCCTATTGGCTGCACTGTTCCTGATTCAAGCCAGGACGGTGTTGGCCTTCTTGGCCACCTGGGCACATGGCTGGCTCATGTTCAGGCAGCTCTCGGTCAACGTCCCCAGATCCTTTTCTGTCACACAGTTCTCCAGCCACTCTGCCCCAAGACTGTAGCACTGCATGTGGTTGTGACCAAAGTGCAGAACTCAGCACTTGACCTTATTGAACCTCATATAGTTGGTCTCTGCCCATTGATCCAACCTGTCTAGATCCCTCTGCAGAGCCTTCCTACCCTCAAGCACATCAACTCTTCCTCCCAGCTTGGATATAGACTGACTTTCAAAGACAGACTTTCAAAGAAGACAGATTTTCAAAGAAGTCATATCACAGCAAATTAGCTATATTCTATGATATGTTAACAATCCATCATGCAACATCCATGGAAACAATTGGAAATAATTCCAGTTATATATTCAGTATATATTCAGGAAATAATTCATTCAGATATCATAAAAATTTCCTGTGCTTACCGAGGTCGGAAGTCAAAAATCTACATCAACCTCTAATCATATCTGCCAGCTCCATTTGACAAGTAATATCATATACAGTAAAGCATTTACAATGGCACTAGATGTCTAAATTTAGGCATCTCAATAACTCACAGAGAGTAGAATTCAGGGCCAGGATAGGACACTCTAATACAGATGTCCATAAGGAGATGTTTACATTTCTGCTGACTAGATTCCTACTATAGATAATGGAGACAGAGTCTGTTCATTTCATCCCATAGTAGAAAGCTACCTTCATTCATTGAAATTCTAAATTTCAGTTAGTTTGTTCTTTTCATGGAATACAGTTGCTTGAACATATGATCTTGTGCCATCTTTGATGCCTTGAGGTACCCTAGACATAGGACCGGCAGATGTGGAGCACAGTATGCAATATGTCTGTTCTCTTTTAAAGCAGCTATAGGCATGGAGAAAAGCCTACCATATTTAATATACCAGTAGATGTTTTGCATGGACAACTTTTTGGAGATCTAAAAATGGGCAACCAAGTCTGTGAGCTGAATCCAGCACCTTGGACACAATTCAACTACACCAGAGTGTCTGGTGCTGCTTAACTTACCTTGAATTATCCCACTTGGCCTTCATTCACCAAAAGGTCAAAGTTTCCTGCAGGCCCTATCATATCTTCCAGCTTATGCTGATGTCTCAGATACCTTAATAAATTTCAGATTGCACCATGTGCTTATATCTGGCAAGTTTATATATAATCCAAGTTTTTTTTTTTTTTTTTTTTAAAAAAAAAGAGATAAATATTTTACTCATTATTTTTTAGTTTTCATACTTCCATGAACTTTGGCAGAAGCAAAATGTTTTATTAATATATATTCAAAGTGCAATTATCTTTACCTGTAATCAGACGTGGTATATGTTGAAAAGTCAATATATGAAGAGCTGTCAACCACTGAAATCGAGAACCCATCAATAACCAGGCTTCCTGATCCACAGACTTCCAGGTGAAATTATTGTAGGACTTCTTCACATGATGAAGCCGAGATAACAAATGTAAGTGCAGAGAGAGCTCAATGTAATAGGGAAAAATGAGTATAGACTTATGAATAATGGGTTTGATACTACCAAAGGAGAAAGGATTGCAAAACGTTATTTCTTTCTACATCTTTCTACCAAATTTTCTACATTCAGTAACTGTTGCAGAAGACCTATGCTTCACATATACTCAATTCACCTGTCCATACTTGCCTCTGCCTTCCATGAAATCTCCTTTGCCTTCACTGACAATTTTCTCCACCCAGTGAAGTTTGAAGTATTTCATAATTTCTATCAATTTTATCAGACAGATGTTTCTTTTTTCTTTTTCTTTTCTTTTTTGATATATCTTTTTCCTTTCTTAATAGAAAAAAAACCCCAAACACTTATGGATATATCTAGAGGAAGAAGAAGGTGACTGTACTGATATCCCTGTTCACTTACCTCAATAAGACAGAGAGAAATTTGAAGCTTAACAAATTGGAAGCTGTGAAACTTCCACCCAAGATCCTGGCTCTCAAAATCACCACTGAGCCAGTCCTAGAGCATACTCAGAGAAAAGGTTTGTAACTTGAACTGATCCGTAAGTTGAAATGGCATACCATCTCTAAATAAAGTACTTTTAAAATTATTACGGCCAGGAATATTTTTTTCCTGCAAAATATGTTGCTGGCTTTGTTTTTTCCATGCTAACACTTACCAGTGAGCCTATAAAATGAAACAGCATGAAATATAAGCACCTTTTCCCATAACAGGCTTAACCTAAAAACCTCTCCTAATAGAGTTTCTGTAGTCTAATTTTGATCTGTTCTAGGATTTAAACATCTCTATGTTGAGAAAGTTCTCCTATGTCCTTGACTTTCTTTTCTGAAGATGACTTTTCTGTACTTAAATACTTTTCTCAAAAGTATTCCTGAGTCCTCTCTAACAAAACAACAATGAAACAACAAATAAACAAAAAATCCTCGTGACTTCCTCAGACTTTTTATTTATTTTATTTTATTTTATTTTATTTTATTTTATTTTATTTTATTTTATTTTATTTTATTTTATTTTATTTATTTTTATTTTTTCCCCTTACATCTCCAAATACTGGAAAAATTCAAGTGCTCTCAAAGAAAGAGATTTGAATAAACAACAATAATGCAACCCCAGCAGGCAAGTTAACTTCTGTAAGTGCAACCCATTAAGCCTATATGAATTCACTGAAGTATCATTGAAAACGCAGTGTTTTTTATTTATGGATTTAGCAAAAACTTGATTTCTTACCTGAACAGTAAGAACCATACGACTTCTATATGGCGTATGGTGGTGGTGAACCTTTGTCCTCATATCTTTATTGCCACTGAAGTTTGTGACTTCATATTCAGCATCCAATAGGGCTAGAGAGGCTCAACAATCCGATCAGGGGAAAAAGTACATGTCAAGATCTATGCTGCAAGACCAAAACAACTTCTTGTTTCTCATTTCATCTCTCTCTGTATTCCTAGGTAGAACAATGTAGGGATATTCCTCATGCTGTACAAAGTGTTTGTCTGTTCCACTATTATTCAGCCAGCAAACACATAGATAAGACTTAAAAGCGTGTGTTTGAGCAACTTGATAGTTTTTGCTGTTGTTTTTGTCTATTACACACGAGTGTTCCCCTCTATTTGCAAACATATTGGGATATTGATAACATTTTTTTTCATATTTTTCTTTTTTTGTTCTTCTTATCTTGAACGACAGCAACAAGATGCTAACCCTAAGTTTTATACTTCAGCTTGTCTGACTCCTGGCTGTTCTGTAAACAAGCATTTAGTGCACTCTGGAAATTGCTGCCTCTCTTTCCCACATCTTGATTTTAAAGAAGTTTCTTGAAAAAGGGATACCTAAGACCCTCTTTGTTTGCCTTTAGAATAGAATGCTTTATGTCTTTTGCACTTTTGTCCAGTTTTCCTTTTTACAATCATGACACTAGAAAACCTATTGTTGACTGAAAGTCTCATCCAAAATGTTTACTAGAGGCTTTGCCAGATTTGTTCATATTCTTTTAAATAAAGGTGTAATTTTGGAAATCAAGATTATGAAGACGCACTGTGCCCATCACATCCATCCTAAAAACTATTGACGCCAACTCTGTCAATTTTACCCAAATGTGAGGGAGCAGTAAAGTTTCTCAAAGCTATCAAATTTCTGTAAGGTCTGTGAGAACGTTTTCTTTGTTGTCTAGGGAAATTCAAGGATCTGTTTAAGGGGAGATTGGTAGGCCATAGTCATAATCTAATCCACTGGAGTAACTATGTTGCTGAAAGTCTTGAGCTAGCTGGAAATGCTGTCTAAGAAAACAAAAACAAAAACAGAAAGAAAAGACTATGAACCTCTATTGGCACATTTCAAAGGAAGATAAGGGGAAAAAGAGTGTCTTCAAATTCAAGACTGGGTTTTATTCAACATCCAGGCCAAGAAAAGTAAGACCAACAGAGCCAAGACAAGGGTAAGTCAAGCTCTAGTGTAATCGGGTCAGTTTTGGACCCAGTCTCACATTTCCTCCAGGAATAACCTTAAAAAAATCTTTATTGCAGAACATGCAGCAGATCTCAAAAAAAAAAGATTTTGAAGGAGCATGAGACAGTTTTGCAAATGCGTGTTCTGCCTTTCCAAAGGCAGAAAGGGAGAGAGCATTTACCCGAAAATCATCCTGCTGAGTAAAAGAACCCAAAGTGAGATCAAGAGAGTAGAATAAGCTCAAGAGAGCTTATGAAAAAGGTGTGAGTCTATGAAGGAGAGAAGGATCACCTGTGGAAACAAGTGTTATATATGTGAAGTACTAACTGAAACGAAACAGTGGATGTGTGTTTTAGGAGGAGGATATCCTAAGCATCACAGGAAAAATAGGAAGGAGATAACCCTTATGGATTTACATAGATGTTTGGCCATCTGTTGCTGTTCTGCATCTAGCACTCCTGTTTGAAAGACTTGTGGAGAAGATCCTGGAGACGAGAGAAAATCTGGAGAAATGACGACTTTCCTTTGGTAGAGGAGAATCATCCACGAGTGCTGAGGGAGCTGGCACATATTAGTGTTAGGCCGCCCTCCATCATCTTTGGAAGGCCATGGAGAACAGGAGAGGTGTCTGAGGATTAGAAGAAAGTCAATGTCACTCCAGTCCTGGACAGGCTGGAGAGATGGGCAGAGAGGAACTTCATGAAGTTAAAAATAGGCAAGTGCAGGGTCCAGCACCTAGGGAGGAATAACCTCATGAACTAGTACAAGCCTAGGGATGACCTGCTGGAGAGCAACTCTGCAGAGAAGGATCTCGGCGTCCTGGAGAACAACAAGTTAACTGACAATATGCCCTTGCGACCAAGAAGGCCAATGGCATCCTGGGATGCATTAAGAAGAGTGTTGTCAGTAGATCGAGGCAGGTGATCCTTCTCCTCTGCTCAGAGTGTTAAGGGAGGGTGTTAAGAGGATGAGTCCAGACTCTTTTCAGTTCCATCAATGGGACAAGAGGCAGTGGCCACAAGATGAAACACAGGAAGTTCCTGAATTTAAGGAAAAACTTCTTGACTGTTGAGAACAGTTGGACTGTTGGAACAAGTTGTCCAAAGGGACTGTGTGTCTCTAGAAATATTCAAAACCTGTCTGGACATGATCCTGTTCAATATGCTCTAGGTGACCCTGCTTGAGCAGGGGGTAGATTAGATGGTCTCCAGAGATTACTACCAACTTCAACCATTCTTTGATTCCTTTATTCTTCTATAGGCAAATGGTCTTGAAGCAGCTCCAGGCATGACAGGTAAGCCGGGCAGAGAAAGTCATCTTTGTTAATGTCTGTAATTTGACTTGCTGATTTTTAACTTCTCTTCAGGACTGAAGAGGTTCAATCAATGTATTTTAAAAACAAAAAGTTTTACAAGGACTTTGTAATGAAGCTGTGCAATTCACCCCATCCATGATGAACCCAGCTAGAAAATAGGTATGCAGAAAAGACTTAGTTTCCTAAGGGCTGCAGGTGGAGAAAAAATTGCCTGAGATCACTGCAGTAGTTAGGGTTTCTTTTCAGCAGGGCTACCTGTATCATGAGGGTTTGAATGGTACTTTCAATGCCCAGGAATACGTTCTTCTGCCTGGGAGATTTTTTAATGGTCCAAGCCAAAGACCTTGAAGCTTTAAGAAATAATTTCTCCATCCCACTGATTTATTTCAGCTTTGCAGAAATTAAAGCAGGAATATTGTGGGACTTATCAATTCTCCTGATGCTGTTGACAGGCATCCAGGTTATGAGTAACCTGTTATATAAAAGGAAAAAGCTTTAAGTTGAACAAAAAGCTTTAAGTGATCTTCTCTGTTGATCAGAAAAGAAAAAAAAAAGAATATATTTCATAATGACATAAAGTGATAATGTCTGGATCTGAGTATCATGTTCTTCTGCCTAAAACGACAGGTGATTGCAGTTTCAGAGATGATCCTCCTATGAAACAAACACTTTCACACCCCATCATGAATAGACTGGATTCTCTAGGTGCTATTAAGCTGATGTAACTGCAGCCACCTGAAGACGACGTTTCACATCTGCTTTGTTAGATGCCCTCTACAGTCAGAGGAGGGACAAGAAGCTCTACAACATAATGGATTTTATCTAGCAAGCTTAAAAGAGAAGAGGCACTGTATCATGTCCGTGACACTGTTGTATGCAGACTCCTTCTCACCTTTAGAAAAAAAATATGCGTCCCTTGTCTAGGAATTCATTTTATTTTTGCTACAAAGGTTTTGAGTTTTATAAATTAATATTTTTTCCCACTCATGGTTGTTAACTTTCCCTATTTAACACATAAATGAAGCTGGTGTAATTGAACCATAAGGTCGTGGGCTTTAACATTTGTGTCATTTGCTACCTTCTCTTTCACTTGTATCATGACGCAAAAGGTAAGTTTTTTGGATAAATAATGCGTATGTGAGTACAGAAGTATGTCTATATGTTCATACATATTTCCCCCAAACTATTTCTAAGTTGACAACATCCTACAGTTTAAAGGGTTCAGGCAAAACTCACTCCATCCCGGCCAAAGGAAAAAAAAAAAAAAAAGCTCTTGCTTTCTATTGCTTTCTTCAAGTAATTTTCTTAATTTTATGGCAGTAATTTTCAGCCATATTGGAAAATGGGATACAAGGATATGAAATTTAAGCCTCTGGTGCACTTTGGATCACAGTGTTTAGAGAAAGCAAGTTTTTGGCCATCTCTTACAAAAGGCTGCTGATACGTGCAGGTATTGGCTGGAATATTGTACCTACCCAAGGACAATAAGCTGCAAAAGATGAAAGATCATTTTTTATTATGTTAGCTTTAGTGTGCAGATTACTAAAGTCTATCCCTGTATAAATAAGGAAAACGAAAGTACGTATATTCAGCAGCTAACTGTGAAGGGGCAAAGTTTACTCACTGCCTTAACTCATGATGAATTTAAAATGGATACTTTGGATCTTGCTGTTCAGGTAAGGAATTAAAGTCTGCTTGAAACGGAGGGTCTGACCAGTGAGGGTTTAGGGTGCTTTGCATGAATATTGAGCCAATAGTTTATTATTTGGAGCTCCTGGGGAATTATTTCATTTTGGAATTAAAAAAGGGTTCTTTCTTGCCTGGATCTTTGGGCTATGTTCCGGTCATTTGTGGACGCCATTTTAATGATATGTTAAAAATCATTTAAGTTCCATTTTGCTTACAACATGAATGAAAATAATAAAACTATCTTCTTTATTAAATCTAAATAATATAAATATGATCTATGATTACAATTTTTTATCAGCTGCTATGGGTCAGCAACTTTTATTAAAGAGAAGATTAAACATGGAAATGTTGCTTATAACTAATAAATAACTAAAAAAATATTAATAAAATCTAATAAAAATAAGTAATGCTATTTTCTAGGTAGCTCGAAAGAGATAGTTTGCTGAAAGTGCTATAATGGATGGGATTGTGTTCTCCATGTAGTCTGCTGATTCCGACTCTCATTTGCACTTACAAAGAAAACTTATTTTGTTCTTTTTGTGTTGGAGATATAGACTCATCCAAACAAGTCTATTATGATTATCTGATGGGTATATACAGATATATTTCTTATATATAAAATGCTTTAAAAAATCTTAATGAACTATGTCAGGTATAATTTAATTGCATCACATTGTGAATTCTAATCAGTAAAACAGATGTAGATTTATATATTCATGAGCATGTATAAAGTTGAGCTTTCCTTTTTTCTTTTTCTTTTCTTTTTTTTTTTATTTTTTCCAGAGTGTATGAGCACCCTCAGCTTTATTTGACAGGAGTGTAAATCATAAATAAAACATAAGCAAGGCAATCAAGGCGCAATAGTTTTGCTGCAGTTTTAAATTCTTTTTGTTTTTCATTCAGTCTAGATCCTGGAAAAGGAAACTTTGCATTCCCTTGAGTAGTCAATAGTTGAATGAATAGGTACACGGATCGCATCAATGGGTGCCTTCTTCCGCAGTCGCATGAGTGATCCCTAGCTGCCATTTCATCTCTTTACTGCTTTATGCTTTTATGAGGAGAGCATGTGGGTTAATATCCAGAAGGAAGAGAGTACTGAATGCATTCTGCAGGCCTTGCTCTGAAAGAAGAAAACCTTTATGCAGTTCCTGTGCACTAAGCAAAGCAGTCCACATCCATGATGAGGTAGGCTAGACTTAGTAAAAGGTGAGGAATCCCCCAGGTTAATTTGCTGGTTTCAAAGGATGTGAAACCTTGCATTTACTAATTTTAAATGTGTAAACATTTTATTAAAAACAGAAATTAAATGAAAAAGCCTTTTTTTTTTTTTTTTTTTTTGTCTTCTAGCACTTTCAAAGATCCTTTCTGGAAATACTAACTGCTTCTTCCATGAGGAAACTAAAACAAACAAACAAGCAAACAAACAAAAAAGTAGAAATTTTTACCAAGTAAGAAAAAATATGCACAGTTTCATATAGAGTGCAGAAAAGATTCTTTCTAAGGGGCCCTGTAGGTGAAGATGCCTTCCAAAGACTTCAGTCTGCCTCATGATCTCACCTGCCTAAGATTAGGTATTTTAAATGTCCTGTTGGATTTTGTTATAGCCTCACATGATGCAGAGGAATTTTGGCATCCAAAGTGGAAGGTCCCTATACACATAGTGTCTTGTGGATACTTGGGGACCAGGCCTGTGAAATACATCGAAGATCACAAAGACTCACGGCTATATAAATAGAATGTCTTTCTAAAATACCACTCTCTCTCTCTCTTCCTGACAGATAAGCATGAATCTTAGAACTCCAGCTCAGTTGCTTGATTTCCATTAAAAAAACCTTTTTTGTTTCGACATTGTATTGTTTCATATCCTACAATATATAGAGAAACATGTGGCTCTGCTTCTTCATTCAGTCTTCTCATTTTTGTTCTGTACTTGAGAAGGTTACAGGAATCTGAAAAGATTTGTCCTGGAAGTTCTATATATTGATGTCCTCCTAACCTGCATACTGATGGGCTGCACATTTCATTGGGTGATGAATCCTCACATCATTATTTTCCTACATCTAATTCATTTGGTCACAGGTAAGTCCAGGTTTTATTCTAACCATATTTTCATTTAAAAGGATATATAATATATGGGGATAATAGGAATAAATTTTAAAAAATGGGAAGGATTTTGGCTATATTTTTTTTTTCAAAACAATATTTGTATCAATACTTGATTTTTCATATATACCTATATACATACATACTATATACAGTTATATAATATTTGTAGTAATGCTGTTGTTTTAAAAACACTCTGTAATCCTAAGCAGGTGCCCTCCATTCTGTCTACCTGTTGTTTCAAGTCAGAGTCAAGCAGTAGTATTACGAAATATTAACACATTTCCTTTCTGCAGATCACAGTGTTCACCTGGTTGATGAAGTAATTTAATCATCTGCACAGAGAAAGCCTTAAGCCTAGGCAATACTAAAGACTTGCTTAAACCTTCAATATAGGATTATAAATAGAGCCATAGACCTCCCATGAGGCCCACACTGTCAGGGAGCTTCCTTTCTTTGTTTTGGATTTTTATTCAGCTCAGCTGGCCCTATCATTTTATCATGCAGAGAAAGCTCATGTTCTTCTTTGTACCTCCCAGTAAGTTTTTGTCTTTAGTAAGAGGACTATATTTGAAAAGAAACCAGCTTACTGAGATGTAATTTATCACCAAATGTGGCTATTTCGGTGAAAATATTATGGACATCTGAAGTTAAATCCCGCCTTTGTGAGTTCCAGCTTTACAAAAGGCGCTCATTTACATGCCAATCTGGGTTTTACAGAGATGTGACTGAGTTATTGTCACAGGGTGTCTTCCTCTTCAGTTCCCTGCCTTCCTCAGTCTCTCATCAGTGAATCTGGCTTTTTACAGTCACAGATCTGACATTTCAGTTGTCATTGGATGTGCTAATGACAATATCTGTTACCGGTAATATTTACATTTACATTTATATTTCTTTGCAGGCCAGTTTGAAATCATTCCTCCTGACAATCCTGTCATTGGAGTCATTGGAAAAGGAGTTATCCTGCCCTGTCAGCTGAAAGCTAAAACTATCTCTGAGAGACTTTCTATCCAGTGGATATTTACTACAAACTCTGAAAAAATTGATGTGAGCATCTATGATGGAAAAAATACACAAAATCCAGTTACTGAAGACATGAGATACGAGGGCAGGACAAATTTCTTTCATACTGAATTCAACAAGGGAAATGTGTCTCTTTATCTGAAGAATGTCACGGTCTCTGACACAGGGAAATACACCTGCAGTGTCTTTTTTGAGAACTGGTATGACGAAGTGGTAGTTGAACTGTCTGTAGCAGGTGAGTGGAATGACAGAAATTTTCTACTTCATTCTTAGTCCCATTGCCTATGGACAAGACTACGGGGTACTAATTTATTGGATTCATCTCAACTACCCTTAGTCATGTGAAAGTCCAGCATCTGTTATAAGCTGAGCTACCTGTATTGTCAGCGGACACTGCAACATCATTGACTTTCTACCATCTTTTACAGAGAAATGTTGTCAAACTTTGTTTTACCAGAAGGGCAAGGTTGTTCCTCCACAAGACCATGCCATCAGCAACTATCTGCCAGAATCCATAGTAGCATTGCAAAAATGCAATACATATATTGCATATAAATGTCTCAGCTTTAATGTAGCACGGGAAGAACTATTTAATCAGTGTTAAAGCTGCAGTTTTGTTGACTTTACAGACCGTGTAATCTGGAGAACACCCTTCCATCATATATTGTTTGATGAGAGAATATTTAGTTTTCTGTTTTCCTTTGATTATCTTTGCTTGTCTTTCTATAGCCGCAGGTGATGAGTCATCTGTTTTTCTGGATGGTCATGTGGGTCAGGGCATTGGCCTCACTTGCAAGTCCCATGGATGGTTTCCAGAGCCCAAAGTAGTATGGCTGGACAGCAAAGGAGAGATACGAAAGGAGAAAGTGATCACCCAAAATGTGAGGACATCTTCAGGTGTTTTTGACGTCGTAAGTTCCATGAACCTAGAACCCAGATCTGACATGGAAGTATCCTGTAGAGTAGTCAATGACGTACTCAACACAGCATGTGAGTCCCGAGTCCTGATTTCAGGTGAGTGACTTCCAAGCACAGCTATTATCTATACTAGTTGGTAGGCTGCTGTCCATGGTCTCTCCATTGACCCTGGAATAATCATGGATACCCAGTCCAAGCATGAATAACTAATGCTGAGATGGTGAACATGATAAGAAGTCCACATTTATGCTGTAGCTTACTTGGTATATTTAAGTTGTATATTGGTCATAAAGATTAACGCAGAGCTTTCATACACTACCACCCGAAAGCACCTATGTCAATTTGGAGAGAGAAGATTAAGGAGTGCTCATGGGCATAGTAAAACCCCTATACTACTTCCAAAATACTCAGCAGAGTGACTTAAGAGATGCGAAGAGTATACCAATAGGGAGGGCTGAATGTCTGCTGCTTTTCCCACTTCTCTCCCCAATGCCACCATGATTATGCTGAGCTTCAGCATGTGCTTCCCTCCAATTTGGGCCCCTTATTTAGAAAGACAGCTTCACTTTAAAAGTTATCTTTTTCTTCTTAAGCACAAATGAATATGATTCTACTTTGCCAATAACTTTGTCTACTGGTTCATTAGTTAAAATACTGG
This sequence comes from Nothocercus julius, assembly GCA_013398735.1. Taxonomy (NCBI): domain Eukaryota; kingdom Metazoa; phylum Chordata; class Aves; order Tinamiformes; family Tinamidae; genus Nothocercus; species Nothocercus julius. The sequence continues at coordinate 72,043 of VZSV01000498.1, forward strand.
TCCCAGAAACAGGCTGTTCAGCATCTGTCCTTATAGGAAATCAGTTTCTCCACCATATTCATAGGGACTGAATCTTAATGAGTGTTTATACATGAAAGGTAGGAGCAGAGTCTGACTGTTGAAAGATAGACATCTAATAATACCTTTGATGCCCTGGGGTATATGACTGATCAGCACAGGGGTGGTTTGGGATTGAGAAGAGACCTGTAACCTTTGGGAATAACAGCTGGACACCATGAAGTTTACCCTGTAGCAGCTAAATTTGCAGTAGGCAACAAAGTTTTGGCCACTGCAGCCTGTCTTAAAAGTCTCACAACCAGTAAGTGAAAGTCTAATTGCCTATATTTTACAGATGCCTTCTTTCCTTCCACTTCACCTTGGATGACTGCCTTCCTTGTACTCTTATTTCTAAATGCAGTTGTTATTGGTGCTATAGCTTATAAACTGAAGCGTAAGTATTCCCATTTACAACACCTGATACAGAAATTTTCATCTAGAACGCAAAACACAGTTAAAGAAAAATTAAATAAACCTGTTAACATCAGATTCAAAAAGAAGCATATAGGATCAAGAGGGAAGAAAGAGAAAAAGAATAGATATAGTGTTAAAAATGGACTGCAGGAGGAGATGGCCTGTGTGTGAATGCGCACAGCATCCTCAGGTGGGAGATCATATTTATGTGGAACCATTTTGTGTGATCACAGATATTCAAAAGCACGGTAAATCTGGAAGCTTTTCAAAAGCACAGGAAACTATTTGTACATCAGTGGATTTTTGTAAAACTTCTCATTTTGACATTATATTGTAATATTCTCTATAGGCCCCTTTTCTTAAAATAAATAAATATTCTTTTCTTGTGTTTTCCCAGGTAATTTTAAAAGGACACTGGATGCAAGTGAGTAATGAGGCAGCCAAATATAATCACAGATGAAAATATTTTAGAAGAGAAGTTTATGCTCCTTATTGCTGATTCAGAAGTAGCTTCGTGAATTAGAGAAATGATAATGAACACATGATCAGTACTTAGGCTATTCAGTTTTGTTACGGACAGAAGTGATGTGGGGATATTAGGACACCCATCAGCACTGAATACTGACATCTGTTCTTCAGCAATGAGATTTGCTTCCTGCAATCATGGGCAGTTCTAGTTGCCAACATAGATAATAATTGGAGTAGTGGACTCTGTCTCTTTCTGTTGCTCCAGAGCCAAGAGCTTCAACTCGCTCACTCACTCAACTGTTCCTTGAAACAAAAATAAATAATAATAAAAAATGCTTATAGTGTTAGGTCAACATTGGTTAACAAATCCAGTTCTGCCTTGAAGACTGGAGATGTTGTCTGTTTGCAAGTGAAGATTCTCCTTGTCTCTAGCATTTTTCCAGGTTAGAAGCCATAGCAGGGTTATTCAATACATGCAGTGCTCTTCCAGGAGCACATTTTTCTTCAGGGACTTCTTAGGTCTTACTGAAGTATTACTCCATTAAAAAAAAAAAAAAAAAACCTACCTTCTCTACAGAAATCATGTGTTCAGCTTTCTACTGGCATTTGAGATTCTTTGATTAGTTTCACTTATTACTGCTGTTTTATTGCATTGTTACTTGAAGTTTAAGAGCATGAATAATATGGCAATATGATTCTCTTTATTTTCAGAAAAAATGAAGAAGAACTTGGAACATGGTAAATACCCTTTGAAAACTGTGAGGATACCCTGAAATCATTCATTCAAAGATACTAGTTTAGGGCACTTTTTGATTTCTTTGATAAGAATTTCAAGAGTATCCATCCTTTAAGTGTTGTCACAATTGGCCATGTTGTTCTTAATTATTAAAATGTTTTAACTCCTTCATAGGTAGTTCAAAGAAGAGTTATTCACTTAGAGTAATCTAATACTTTCAAGATACAAAATATAACAAAACCAGACAGCAAAGGACTATGGAGTAATCAAGCTAAGGGAATGATTTTCCAATTTTCTAAAGTTTTCTCCCATGTGAAAGCTCCTGTTCTTCTCATGGTCCTATGAGTTCTGCTGTCTGTTCTGCTCTGAATTCATTTTTCTTGAGAAAAAGTAGACAGAGTGATTGCACTAATAGATTGAGATGTAACTTCATTAATTACATTTTTTTTTGCACTGAAGATGCCATTGACCTACGATAATTTTCATGGTTTTTTTTTATCGTAGATGGATCCATCATTCATATATTCTGTTCTTTACCCCTGTGTTATCTCTGCTTCATCAGCTTACATCCCCCAGACCTCCCAAATTAGAAACATAGAAGCTAACTATAAATGCCTCTTCACATCCTCAATACCTGTTCTGATAATAAACTAAGTATAAAAAAATATTTTTAAGTAGTTGTTTGTGACTCCGTAAAACAGGTGTATAATATAAGCCAATGTTCAGTTTAAAAGTTACTAGTGTGTTTTTCTTCGTAAGTGATTGGAAATTTTACCCTGTACTAGATAGTTATGCGATATTATTACATTTTATTGCATTGATAGCTATGTTTTATTTCTTTCAGAAAAAGAAAGTCTGAAGGAAAAATTAGGTAAGAATATAGTTGTTCATGTTCATATGTATGTCATTTACATCTCATAACCACATACAAGAGCAAATAAGCTGTAGAACATTTCTACGTGAAATACTTCTGGGTGTGTCTATTCTTTTCAACATCTTTTTTTTTATTATCAGTTTGACTCTAAATTAAAGATGTTTTAATTTAGATTTTCATGTACTTAATTCAGACTTAATAGCTGAAGACAATGGAATAATTTAAAAGCTCATTTTATCATTTTAATTTCTAAATTAATCCAACTGTTCACTCTCCATTGCAGTAATATTTATTCTTTCTCTTCTTCTTTTGTTGTTTGTGTTGTTTTGGATCAATTTAGAGGTACAGAAGGAAACAAATCAAGGAGGTAAATATAATTCTACATCTGAAAATTAACTTTAATTAGAACTTACTTTACAGGAAGACTTATGTGACAATGAAAGTAAGCTACTTCTTTTAAAACTATGGCAGCTTATTTTTTATATAAATGGTTACTATTTCCCTTTCATTTTGAGTCACTGCTCAAAATTATTATTTAATCTGTTTCTGCTGTGAAGAGGCTAGTGGTACTTCTCTACCTACAGAAAAGTATATAATCTTTGCACCTTGTTGATGTCTGTAATGTTATCCATACTGAGATTTCCTGAAGTTCTAGTTTATAGCTCCTGTTCTGGCTAGTAACTAGCTACATGTTCAGCTGTAACTAGCTGCACAGAGCCCAAAATGAGCACACTCATGTATGCTGAGCTACAAAATACTACTATAAAATGCTACAACAAAATAACCACTGAATAAACTGTAATCTTATGCTTCTTATGCTTATGTTCTTCCTTCTACATTATTTACTATCCCTCAGCTTTCCCACTGAGATATCACCTAGAAAGGACACATACAGTTAAGTCCATCCTGGGGACCTACACCTTTATGAAGATTCTAGGCATCCCAGATGGCATTAGACCACCTGTGTCTATGAATCCCACAAAAAGCAGAATACTATCAATGCTTTCCTTGTGGATAGTCAGTCTTGCTAATCAACCCTAAAGAACAGTCACACCCCAAAATAGACACCTGCATTGGGTCGCCTGAACCTGCACACCAACTCTTTTCACAGTTATCATTCAGACAGCAATTCAAATATTTGTGCATGGATATCCAGATTCTTCTCAGGTGCCGTAGGATTCCTGTCAAGAGTCCCTCTCACACTTCAACAGGAAACTAATCTCCTGTTTATCTTAGTGGCATTTGCCAGTCCTTTATAGATATTAATTAATTTTTATATTATTATCAATTAATATTTATAATACAATATTTTATAATAATTTATAATATTATAATATTTATAATATTATTATAAGTATTAATTAATTCATTCATTAATATCAGACAGCACTGGAGATTTAGAATGGGAGCAGGGGGGCAAATAACTCTAGAACATAGAAAATCTGCTGTATAGAAATGTTCGTTTATACCTGAATCTTATTAATATCATATGCTTCTAAGAATTAAAGTTGACATATTTTCACACTGCAAATTTTAAAGTTAAAAACTTTTCACTATCTGCATGGTATTCTTTATAAGGTGTAGCTGTTTATTTCTGTTCTCGTCTTTAATGCTTATCTTCAGTTAACTCACGTAAGCTATTCCTTTACAGCAAAGGCTGAAAACAAACAACGTCTTGGTAAGAAAATATGTCTTGAATAAATTCTTAAGAACTTTAGAAACAGCAAAGCTAGTCAGCATAGAGCCTACATATATCTTCCTGAATCAGAAGACCGGGGTAAATATAATCACAATGATATTCTGTTTCTTCCTTCAAGAAATATGGCAGATAACTGCCTCTCAGGATTATGAAATCTTCCTTGGTTGGAAGTTCTTCATGCCTAACACTACGACAAAGTTATGGGCACATATACTGCTTCATGTTTCATTATAAATCAAGCCTACTGGAACTACTGTGATGACATCAAGAAGGAAGTCATCTCCTCCTGGTCAGATAGCCCAGCCTACTGACTTAATGTCCTCTAGAAGGACTGCAAAATGGAAGCAAAGGCAGACCAAGGTGGAAGACCCAGTTTGTGCCTTCACTTTGGAATGCAGTAGCAAAAATTTAAATGGCTTAAATAAAATGTCCCTACACCAATTTTTGGAGCTCTCTAATCTATTTTGAAATCTATTTTGGAAAAAGGGAAAGCAAAAGGTAGAAAAAGAAGTATGAATAACAGCGTAAATGTCTTTTCTTTACAGATCGATACCAGGCTGATTTAGGTAAGTGGTTTAAAAAATATTGTATTGCCAGATACATTAATAAAGTTAGCACTGATATAGAATCACAGTGATGGCAGTAACTGTACATGAGTAGAGTGAATAGTTTAGTCTGAGAAGTGTTTTACTACCCCAAAGATTAATAAAACATTAATGTCCATTAGATTAATGTCCACGGATTCAAAACATGAGTATCCTTTTCTCCTTTTTTAGATTTCTGGGAAGCTCAGAGCCACGCAGGTAAGCTGACACGTGGATGTGTGAGAATTTGATATGCAAGCTGCCCGGGGTACCCTGAAATGAGAGCACCATGTTTCTAGAGACCTACCAGCTGAGGTGGAGTCAAGGACTTGTCCTCACTGGGCTTGATCTAAAGGAAATGAGGTTCAGATGTGTGTGTTGGGAAGTGTGAGAAA
>VZSV01000500.1:50886-65656 GCA_013398735.1 Nothocercus julius
AAAAAAAAAAAAAAAAAAAAGTCAAAACAGATCACTTTTGGAAGAAAGGACAACTTAGGACATTGGTCCTAAGAGGTCCTTAAAAAAAAGTGGGCACTAGTCCATATCACAGTGTCAACAGATGAAGGACTTTTACCCTAAAGCAAATGCATCACCTGCACAACAGGTTTAGGCCCCAAGGTGTCTGAAGGTCTGAAGGGTGTGAGATCTTTACTTGTGTTCTCCACTCAGTCACCCCCACCTCCCTGGAGCTATACAATGTACTGCTGCCCTGCAACCAGGGTGGCATAAAATTTACATGCACAGTAGCTATATATTATACAAATCAACTGCAGTTTCATCTTTAATTCCTATTGCCTGAAGGTCGAAGACAGATTCAATCACAATGCTAATTAGAGGCAAGTACATCAAAAGTTCCAAGATGAAGACCCAAACCTTTGTTAACTATCATCTTCCCAAAAGATGCAGAAATCAAAGGAGTTGGAAACTTTTTAAAGTCTAAAAAGGAAAAGGAAAACTATTAAATGGTAGGATACTTTCTCAAAATATTGTCATGCAGTTAAAAAAAAAAACACAAAACAACTAAACAGAATGCTAAGAATGTCAAATGACTGTGTTTTGGGTGCCTAAAAGAAGTCTCTAGCCTATAAACAGAACAAGGCTTTTCAAATTACCATTTTGAAAAAAAAAAAAAGGAGAAAGAGAGAAACTGATCCTTCTCTTGGTTAAACTAGTACACAACAAAAGTAATTCTACTTAATTCAGTAAGAACAGTGTAAAAACTTGTGCAGAAAAAGAGCTCCTGAGCTGGGAAACTTGAAGCTTTAGACTAAGGAAAGATCTCTGAAAGGCCACTGTTGAAGGTTAAAAACTGAAAGCAGTATGCATTCCAGGTATTTGATAAACTGCCAAAAATCTATTACTATTTCATATTCTACTTATGATTCTTTGGAAGGGGAGGGAGGGGAGTTATTACCTCCCTTTCATTTATTATCAAGACCCCTGCTACTACAGAAGAAAAGCCCATTTAAAGTTTTCAACCCTTCTATCCAAGACGGATGATCATGATGTTGAAGTAATCCCCCAACCTAATGTCAGGTAAATTGCTCTTACATATTGTTTTTGTACTGCATTTTTATTCTCAGTTGAAAATGTCTGAACTGAGCTTTGGCATGCAGAGGGACACTATTATTTTGCTCATAATATTCAATCACCATTCTTAACAGTATTTTTTTTTCCACATTTCATCTTTTCATTGAAACAAACAAACAAACAAAACATTAAAATAGATTGATTGACCTGCTTGCTCATTCTGGTGAGCCTGAACAAAGAGCTATGTAAACACCTGTATTATGGTCATAACTTCTGGAGCTCCATCAGTTTCCAGCAGCACATTTCTAAGTATTGAAAAGTTAGATTATGATAGATTAGTTAATTAGTGTGCCAATCACACCACTATTAATTGAAAGAAGGAGAAAAAAAAAGTATATTCTTTCTATGCTGTAGCCTCAAGGTGCATCTGCGTCATCAGGCTATTACGCCAGCATGAAAACTGACAGAACTACTAGCTTAGTAGTTAGTTCCTAACTACTAACTTAGTAATTACTAACTCACTGCAGAGCTACTAAAACATATGTTAACTATGCAAATAAACTATATGTATTATGTATTACATTATACACACAGACATAGAATTTCACCTACCCATAGAGAAAAAAAAAAAAAAAGAAAAAAGAAAAGAAACTACCACAACCTTAATTTTTAGCATCTGTATGGTCTTACTAGCTTCACAAGCTTACAGTTAGATGTACTTTAGTGCTTTGCTGGCCTGTGTCCCACAGGCCATCTCAAAATGGAGAAAAAGTATAATCACCTGGGATATGGTACATGGAGCAAAAGGAAATTATTTTGACTAGGACTGTTAAGTATTGCACTCCCACTGAAGCAAGGGAAATAAGAAAAATGAAGTGCTGATCAAATTAAAAGGTTACACATTTAAAATACTAAACAAGAAGACTGAACTTTAATATTAAGTAATACAGCTGGTGTTCAGTCTCTGTGATTCCTCAGTGATTGTTAAGCAATGAGTGAGAAGCACAAACAGAAATAAACATATACCAAAGGCATACTCTAGATCAGTAATTGCTACAGATGTAATTAGGGACAAATGCATTTCCAAGTGCTTTCACTGGTGAAATCATAAAAGCCTATTCTGGAGATTTTATATGTCAGGAAGGTGAAAGCCCTAACAGGCCTTCCATAGGGCATAATGATTCCCTGAACAAATGCAGCGGGAAAAGACATGGTCAACATAGAGTAATTTTCCTTCTCATATTTGAAAGATGTAATGTTAAGGGCAAAAAAGTTCTCAGTAAGCTGCCACTGAGATATCACAGTGTTTGTTATTAGGGACTTATTTATCTCTTTCTGTTATGGTTTACAAATCATGATGATTTTCTAAAATCATTTGGAACATTACAAAAAAAAGACAGTGCAAAGAATTACTAGGAAATACTAATAAACTAATTTGTCTCATTATGCCATCACTATAGATACTCTACTACACTATAGACAGCCTCCAGCTTAAGACATATTTACAGGTCTGTTCAGAAGTTGCATCAATCCTCAAGTGCATTTTTGCCTTGGGAAAGTGACTGATGTTAACTTGAATTGTTCAAAATATGCTAACCCTGCTCAGAAAATGGGCCACAGTAACAGAAAGGGCTGGTATAGCAAGAGCTGCAAAATGGTTCCCTCTCATGATACAGCAGTCTACAGTTTCCACAGTAAAAATTCTTCTATCAGTACCTTCACAAACCCAAACATGCACACACAGGCACACAAACACCCCCAGATACATGCACCTGGAAGATGTTTTTCCTAATAAAGCAGAAGCTTTGATGAATGAGGAGAGTGAGTTAGTTGTTAGCACCGAGTATATTATTCTTGTATCAAAACTGTGGTATTGACCAGGACAGGAGTAGATCTTAAAATGAATGATAAAGTAATAAGAAAGTCAATTGAAAAGAAAAAGCCACTGAAAACTGAGTGCAAAGAACTGGAAGCCCCCACCATGTGGTGAACAATACATATTATTTGAAAATGATTTTAAAATGCATTTGAAAAACAGATTCTTTACCAACAGGCAGATCAACAGTTAAAGGCCACTAAGAGAACAGCTGATGTCAATCCTGAAATATTTTAAACAGAATTTTAGAGAGGCCACACTAATAAGTGCAAATGTTTTAGCTCAACTCCAAGGTCTTCGTGCTGCCATGGTCCAAGTCATTATTGAGCATTTATATTTCTTACATCAAATCATATTTCAACCACAGATCCCTACTAAAGCACAAAATAAATTCAAAGTTTTATTTTAAAGCCTAAAATGCAACGTAATCATATTGTATCAATAATTGTTATAATGTAACTTCTATATAAGTTTCATTTAAAGATTATTAATATTTGCTATTATTTGTAGTATGTGACACAGAGGCATACAGCTAAAGAATAAGACATCCAGAAATAACACATCCCAGATTATAATGCTCCATATTCATAAATAAAACCTTAAAGTTTAACCTAGTCATTTAAAACACTTCTCAATACAATTTCAAAACTTACTTGAAAAATTCATCAATTCGGAAAATGGCAGGATGGCTCGCTGCTTGTGACTATTTGACAAAACTAAAAATACTAAGGGCAGTAAACAGATAAAACAGGTTGTTGCATGCAATTGCTGGAGGCAAGAGACAGGGAAGAACTTTACAAAAAGTTTTTTTTCTTCTTGTCTTTACAGACAATTCTGTTTGGATATGCTTTGTGATTCTTGCTAAATCAACAAATCAAACACCAGAAATTAAATTTGCAGCCTCATTTTCTCAGTCTTTAATATCACCACATACATTTTGGTCCAAGATATTTTTTTTCCACAGTACTAAGTTGTTCTATGAATTTCAAAGTTGCTAATATGACCTAAATATTTCAGTGCATCTCAGAGATCAAACTGTATTTTATCTAATGAAGCTTTTTATCTTCCTGGTACTAGCACGTAAAAGGTTGTTTTAAGAAAGAAAGTTATATTAACCATGAGTTAGTAAACATACTTTTTTTTAAAATCCCATATTCTTAAATTTTAAGATTTATGTAGGCTTTTATGCAGCCCCAGGTTTAAACAAACACATATATTCACCCTCATATATTTATCTAAGTAAAAATAAAAACATTGATGCCTTGCCTTTTCTGAAGTTAGCACCTGAAGATGTGATGAGAACATAATTCTTGAACAATCTGGAGTAAAACATGGTCTAATAAAATGCACTTTATAAACTTCAGGATGCATGAAAGGAATAGAGCATTTATACATGGTGTTTACTGTAACAGCTCTAAGTGCTTGAAGCACCATTCCAAAGAAAACTTTCATGCGTCTTGTTTAGGTTAAAAAGTACCAAGTGGAAGAGAACATTTTTAATTGCATGCAGACAGAATGAGGACTTTACCTTGTATGATAATCTCAGAAAATAGAGACAAGCTTTCATATAAATTAAAAGGCTCTGAAAAGGCCAGTTCCTTGCTTCTCGAGATGTCTTTACTATATTGGAAATACTACGTAGTACCTCATTTTCATCTTTTACCACACTTTTTATTCTGTCACAGGACTGCAGTCAAGTTGTCCTATTGAACGTGTGCCATGTAGTGGGCCAAAGGTGGCTAAAAAAGTGTGAAAACCAGCATGCAACTTGCTGCAAGGCTGAAGTCTCTAAACTTCCACTGCTTGAGGGAGGAAAAACAAAACAAAACAAAAAAAAACCACAGGTTGTCCCCTTTGATTTTTTTTTTAACAATAATATGATAGATATTATAATAGAAATATAAATTTAAAAAGCTTACACAGAGATGTTCCAAATCTCAGACTTAAAAATCATATAGGAAATAAACTACAGTCATCATCTTTCTGCCACTGTACTTGTAATATATATATATATATAAAATTAGTAAAACTTCAAAATCTTCAAGCAGGTGTTTTGTTATCCATGTTGTTGCAAGTGTCACTGACAGCAGAAATGAGACAATGTGCACCTTTAACTGCAAACTACATTTGTCTCCGCAAATTGAATAAATAACTCCTACCCTCAAAATTCACCTGAAGTTCTAAGTTTTCCTGATGTCCTGGTAGAACTCAAGCATTTTTGTTCTGAAAAATCCCACAGAAAATAGTCTAATTAGCTTTTCAGCTAACCCTCCTTCACCCTAATCTATAAAATGCAGTATTTGTTTTCTACAGTGAACAAAACTGATGCTTCTCAATAACTTGGCTACAGGGATTGCAATGCTAGTGCAGTCTAAATGAACTCAGATCATTTACCTTGTGCAAACATTTAGGTGCAAATAGGAAAGGAAGAAAAGAGAAACGACACAAGAGAAAGGGAAAAATATAAGAAGCATCATCAAACAAGGAAGATCATTGCAATCCGACTCTTTCTTTCAGAAAGAGAAAGGTTGTCCAAGGTGTTTGTACTACCCCAGCTCAAATAGCAGCAATGCATGCTCTCTATGCAGGTAACTACATCCTCCAGTAACCTGGTTGCCTGCTGCTGTTTCAACTATGCTAAAAATGCTTAAAACTATCAACAAATTCCACTGATGAAGAAAAAAAAAATAGTTTATTTTCTTTCTTGTAATTTTCTAAGGCCATGCAGTGTTATACAACTAATAAAACTCATTTCATCAGTGTGAGTGGCTTTGACTTTGAGGACCAACAGAATATGCAGAGGAGACTCATACAGGCATTTAATAGAACAGGTACACTTTGGGTATATAGTTTATATAAAAATACCTATCTTTATTTGGGGAGGGGGAGTAGCTAGAATATACTTAATTTACTTGCAATCAAAAGAATCTACTGATGCATGCTAAATATAATATTTTAAAAGTATTTCTAAAAACCTATTTCTTCCTTAGAAAAGTATTTCTTCCTTAGAAAACCAGGGCAAGGCAACAGTTAAAGGGAGGAGAATAATACATGCTTGGGTCTCTCCCAACGCAAAAACTTATACTGCACAGTTTAGACATAGCTGTTACAGTCCAATGAACTCGTAACTTGCAAGACTGAGGACCTTGCTGTGTAACTTGCAAGACTGAGGACCTTGCTGTGTCAACAATGGGCCGGCAAAATCAATCTGTGCTTAACTGCGCAATGGTGGTGAAAACTACCCTTTTGATAGCAAGTAATCAGTAAAATCTACTTCATATGTAAAGTCTGCAATGCTCATATACCTCAATCATGAGAAGAAATACAGCCAAGCTGCTGAGCAGGACATTACAAATATTTGTATGTGAAACACAAAGTACTGCCACAATATTCTTTGTTAGCAGACCAAAGAATTAAGGGTGTTGCAACTTGCGAAGGAACAAACTCCAGTATATTGAATCAAAGACCGAAGCCCCGAATCAAACACCAAAGTCCCTTTATTAAGTATCAGATAAAACTTATATACTGTACTGTTCCGGACATAATACCTTATTTGTCTAAAGGAATGTGAAGCACCGTTACTGAATAAACCAGTAATCTAAAGGCTTATACTAAGACTATCCAACCAGCTTCTTGGTCACGTAGCAGCCGGACAGTTGCTTTTACTCCTTGTCTGCTGATAGAACAGCTGCACTGCCATCCTTGAAGCTGGTTATCTACTAACGAAACATGCCATGCTACTGTTCTCAAAACGGGCCTCCACATAAGGGTAAGCAAAATGGGAGAGATTATTTAAATATGCACGGTCAGATTTTATTAATAACAACAACTGCAAAGTAACTACTATTCACCATATGAAACTACCACTCACACACACAAGGAAAAACTTTCGTTTGGGGGAAAAAAGAAAAAAAGAAAAAGCTTTTATTTTTCCTTATAGGAACTGCTAGTTAACTACAGTGACTTTGGCTGTAAGGAGGCATTATAGCAACCAATTTTGTGAGTGTCACATAAGTATAAAGTCTTCTGCAAAGCACACCTTAACACGCTTGTCCACACATGAAATTTTCTAAAACCTTGACCACCCAAAACTTTCCAATTGATGCCTAAATGCTTGCATGCCCAAGGCTGTAAAAAGGTCCTCACTGAAGTGTAATGTTCCAAACCAAAACATACCAAAATGATCATTAGATAACACCTACCTCCCTTAAATGTTAATTCCATTAAATTGATTCCCTCTTAGTTCTGTTACTAATGATAAAACCATCTGTTAAATAAAATAAATGACATTAAAATACACACACTGCAAATAAGCAGATATTAGTTGCATTACTCTCCATGAGAGTGATGTCTTTGGAAATTAGTAACATTCCCTGCCCACTCAGTTTTATTTTTTTAACTTTTAAATTATTGGTGCTAAGTCAAAGTCTTCCAGACCACTGAATGTGGTAAATTATACTGCAGAACTTTTTGTGAATACCCATATATCTTCCTCATTTGACAACTAGCAAGCAATTTATTTCAGCTCTGCTTCCTCAAGTGTTGAGGCAATACAATTTATCGCCTCAATCTATTTTAAATGAGGCACATACAATAAAAAAAAAATCCAAAAGTTACATTCTAACACACAAAATAGTATATATTAATTTTAATTTCACAGTGAGAAAAAAAAAGAGATAGGCCAGCCTTTGTTGTTGTTGTTGTTGTTATTACAACAAAGCAGCAATGAGTATTTTTGCCAACATATATTACAGTATAATCTAACCAAGAATTTTATTTTTTGTTTGCTGAGATCTCCTATTTCATTTTCTCCCTAAAAAGGCTGAGGTGAGGTAAGAAAAGAGGCTTTAATGTTTTAAAGAGGGCTTTAAACTAGGTATGAAGGGGGAGGGGGATAAAACCAGGATTGCTAGGGATGAGCCTAGGGGCAGCATGCCAGGGTTGAGGGAGAGCTCAGCAGCCCAGCTGAAGTGCATCTACACCAATGCAGGCAGCATGAGTTACAAACAGGAGGAGCTAGAGGCCATGGTGTGTAAGGAAAATTATGACATAGTCGCCATCACGGAAACGTGGTGGGACCTCTGTCATGACTGGAGTGCTGCAGTGGATGGCTACAGGCTCTTCAAAAGAGACAAGAAAGGAAGGAAAGGAGGTGAGGTAGCGCTGTATGTTAGGGAGTGTTTCAAATGCATGGAGCTCCAAGGGGGTGATGGAAAAGTTGAGTGTTTCTGAGTCAGGATCAAGGGGAAGGCCAACAAGGCTGATATCCTGGTGGGAGTCTGCTATAGGCCACCCAACCAGGATGAAGAGACAGACAAGGCATTCTACAACTAGCTGGCAGAAGTCTCACGATTGGCAGCCCTTGTTCTTGTGGGAGACTTCAACCTAACAGATGTTTGTTGGGAATACAATACAGCAGAGATAAATTAGCCTAGGAGGTTCATGGAGTGCATGGAAGAAAACTCCCTATCACAGCTGGTAAGTGAGCCTATGAGGGGAGGAGCCCCGCTGGACCTGCTCTTTGCCAACAGAGAAGGACTGGTGGGAGATGTGGTGGCCGGAGTCCGTCTTGGGCATAGTGACCACAAAATGATAGAGTTTTCAGTTTTGGGAGAAGTCAGGAGGGACATCAGCAAAACTGCTACATTGGACTTCTGGAGGGCAGACTTTGGACTATTTAGGACACTGGTTGCGAGAGTCCCTTGGGAGACAGTCCTGAAGAGCAAAGGGGTCCAGGAAGGCTGGACTTTTCTCAAGAAGGAAATCTTGAAGGTGCAGGAGCAGGCTGTCCCTGTGTGCCGAAGGACGAGCCGGAGGGGAAGAAGACCGGTCTGGCTGAATAGGGAACTATTGCTGAGACTCGGGGTAAAGAAGCGAGTTTACCACCTTTGGAAGAAGGTGCAGGTAACTGAGAAACAGTACAAGGAAGTCGCTAGGGTATGTAGGGAGGAAATTAGAAAGGCAAAAGCTTGGCTGGAACTCAATCTGTCCACCACTGTAAAAGACAACAAAAAATGTTTCTACAAATACATTAACAAGAAGAGGAGGGCCAAGGAGAATCTCCATCCTTCATTGGATGCGGCAGGGAACATTGTCACCAAGGATGAGGATGAGGCTGAGGTACTTAATGCCTTCTTTGCCTCAGTCTTTAACACCCAGATCAGTTATCCTCAAGGTACTTGGCCCCCTGAGCTGAAAGACACCTATGGAGAGCAGAATAACCCCCCCCATAATCCAGGAGGAAACAGTCAGCGACCTGCTACTCCACTTGGACACTCACAAGTCTGTGGGGCCAGATGGGATCCACCTGAGGGTTCTGAGGGAGCTGGGGAAGTGCTCACCAAGCCACTCTCCATCATCTATCAGCAGTCCTGGTCAACCAGGGAGGTCCCAGACAACTGGAGACTTGCCAATGTGACGCCTATCTAGAAGAAGGGACAGATGGAAGATCCGGAGAACTACAGGCCTGTCAGTCTGACCTTGGTATCAGGGAAAGTTATGGAGCAGATGATCTTGAGGGTGATCACACAGCACGTGTGCGACAACCAGAGGACCAGGCCCAGCCAACATGGGATCATGAAAGGCAGGTCCTGCCTGACCAACCTGATCTCCTTCTATGACCAGGTGACCCACCTAGTGGATGAGGGAAAGGCTGTGGACGTGGTCTGCTTAGACTTCAGCAAGGCCTTTGACACCGTCTCCCACTGCCTTCTCCTGGGGAAGCTGGCAGCTCATGGCTTAGACAGGTGTACTCTTTGCTGAGTGAAGAACTGGCTGGATGTCCGGGCCCAGAGAGTGGTGGTGAATGGAGTTAAATCCAGCTGGCAACCAGTCACGAGCAGTGTTCCCCAGGGGTCAGTGTTGGGGCTAGTCCTATTTAATAGCTTTATTGATGATCTGGATGAGGAGATTGAGTGTACCCTCAGCAAGTTTGCAGATGACACCAAGCTGGGAGGAAGAGTTGATCTGCTTGAGGGTAGGGAGGCTCTATAGAGGGATCTGGACAGGCTGGATCGATGGGCTGAGGCCAACCGTATGAGATTCAACAAGGCCAAGTGCCGGGTCCTGCACTTTGGTCACTGCAACTCCGTGCAGCGCTATAGGCTTGGGGCAGAGTGGCTGGAGAGCTGCACAGCAGGAAAGGATCTGGGGTTGTTGATTGACAGCCAGCTGCACATGAGCCAGCAGTGTGCCCAGCTGGCCAAGAAGGCAAATGGCCTCCTGACTTGTATCAGGAACAGCATAGCCAGCAGGACCAGGGAAGTGATCGCCCCCCTGTACTCGTTGCTGGTGAGGCCGCACCTCAAATACTGTGTTCAGTTTTGGGCCCCTCACTACAAGAAGGACATGGAGGTGCTGGAGCGTGTCCAAAGGAGGCCAACGAAGCTGGTAAAGGGGCTGGAGCACAGACCTTATGAGGAGCAGCTGAGGGAGCTGGGATTATTTAATCTGGAGGAGAGGAGGCTCAGGGGAGACTTTATCGCTCACTGCAACTACCTGAAAGGAGGTTGTAGTGAGGCAGGGGTCGATCTCTTCTCCAAAATAACTATCAATAGGACAAGAGGAAATGGCACCTCAAATTGCACCAGGGGAGGTTTAGGTTAGATATTAGGAACAATTTCTACACAGAAAGAGTGGTGAAGCATTGGAACAGACTGCCCAGGGAAGTGGTGGAGTCATTGTCCCTGGCATTGTTCAAGAAATGTATAGATGAGGCACTTAGGGGCATGGTTTAGCAGGCATGGTGGTGATGGGTTTACAGTTGAACTTGAAGGTCTTGAAGGTCTTTTCCAAACATAATTACAGAATCAGAGAATCACAGCATGGTTGAGGTTGGAAGGGATCTCTAGAGATCATCTAGTCCAACCCCCCTGCTCAAGCAGGGACACCTAGAGCACATTGCGTTAGGATCGCATCCATGTGGGTTTTGAATATCTCCAAAGGAGAATCCACAACCTCTCTGGGCAGCCTGTTCCAGGGCTCTGTCACCCTCACAGGAAAGAACTTCTTCCTCATATGGAGATGAAACTTCTTGTGCTTCAATTTGTATCCGTTACCCCTTGTCCTATCACTGGCCACCACCGAGAAGAGTTTGGCCCCATCCTCTTTACATCTTCCTCTCAGGTATTTGTACATATTGATCAGATCTCCTCTCAATCTTCTCTTCTCCAGGCTAAACAGGCCCAGCTCGCTTAGTCTTTCCTCATAAGATAGATACTCCAGTCCCTTAATCATTGTCATTCTATGCTGAACCCTCTCTAGAGGGCACATTGCTGGCTCATGGTTAACTTGTTGTCAGCCAGAATTCCCAAATCCCTCTCCGTGGAGCTGCTTTCCAGCAGGTCAACCCCTAATCTGTCCTGGTGCCTGGGGTTATTCCTCCCCAGGTGCAGGACCCTGCACTTGTCCTTGTTGAACCTCAGGAGGTTCCTCTCTGCCCAACTCTACAATCTGTCTAGGTCCCTCTGAATGGCAGCACAGCCCTCTGGAGTGTCGGCCACTCCACCCAGTTTTGTATCATCTGCAAACTTGCTGAGGGTGCCCTCTGTCCTTTTGTCCAAGTCATTGATGAACAAGTTGAACAGCCCTGGGCCCAGTGGGGGACACCACTAGCCCCAGGCCTCCAACTAGACTCAGCACCATTTATCACAACCGTCTGAGCTCTGCCATCCAGGCAGTTCTTAATCCACCTCACTGTCCACTCATCTAACCCACACTTCAGGAGCTTTCCTATGAAGATGTTATGGGAGACTGTGTCAAAAGCCTTGCTGAAGTTAAGGTAGACAACATCCACGGCTCTCCCCTCATATACCCCGTCATTCATTCCATCATAGAAGGCTATCAGGTTGGTTAAACAAGTTGAATCCGTGCTGACAAACATAGAAAACTCTGAAAAGGATCAAACAAGTAGACAGGGCAGCTAATGACAGGTGAGGGATATAAACACTCGCCCACCATTGCACAAAACTTCTAGCCACAGTAAATAAACCCTGTAACAGACTGTTGTGGATTGTGTTTGTCTCGATATTGTTGCTATACCGTTTAGGACTTCTTGATCTAGGCATCCCATCTATCAGCTCGAGGTGTCCTATCTCCATACAATTTATGACTTCCTGGTCTTGACATCCTGCCTCTGGGAAGGCTGTGATATCAGCTCGAGGTGTTTTATCTACTTCTTGGCCTCGGCATCCTGTCTCTGGGAAGACTGTGAGATCAGCACGAGACCAAAACAATGCTCGGCAGTGCCTACGGAGCGGTGCTTGCACTGGAGTTGGATGAAGAGGAGCATCAGAGCACACAGAAAGTGGGCGGACTCTTCAAGAACTGGGACATAAAAGGACTGCGTATTCCCCCCCACGGTGTGCGGCTTCTTCCAGGGCGCACGGCTTCTTTCCCTGAACATCACCTGCACCGAGATGCGCTGAACATCACCTGCACTGAGGTGTGTGCGGAACATCACCTGCACCGAGGCACCGAGACGCCTGTACCTGCACCGAAGCGGAGCCAACGACACTTAGCTGGACTGGTGGTGGTGGTGATAACTATAATCTTGCTGCATCTCTCCTGATTGCTTGCTTTTCTTTCTTTGTTTCCTCTTCTTCTTCCCTCTGTCCTATTGTGCTTATGAGAATAAAGCTTACAAGGTTGTATGGCATTTGACTCCATTTGTATCTTAGTCTCGCTCTTGGGATCATATCGAAACCTCCCCCGACACTGGATCAGGACAAACCCCCTGGAATATGCATTTATCAATATATAGGTATGGTTAAGGGCGACATCTAGAGGAATCTATGTAGCAAAAGGGAGAGGAATAAAAGGGAAACAGGAATCTGAAGAAGGGGGAAAGAAAACAGATTGGGCGGCATGGGATATCCTCCAGTACCTTCCCCCATCTTATCATCGAAACCCAGAGGAGGAAGAAGACCCAGCAGGAGCTGCTGCTCCTGCTCCCTCTGCACCTCCTGCTTCTAGCAATAGTAAAGAAGAGGAGGGACGGGACCTTTTGTTCCCTTCAAAAACAAGAAAAGGAACCCAATACAAGGCACCCAAAGCCCCCAAAGCTCAGACAAAAATTCGGCAAATATCTCTATGACAGGTTGCACTGGGAGGGCAGTCAAGACACGGCAGGGGTGGATTTGTGATTGTGCCCCTGACCACCCAAGATATAAGGGGATTAAAGAAAGAACTGCCCCCTTATTTAGATGATCCTATAGGAGTGGGGGAAGAGATAGATGAGTATCTAGGAAATGCAGATTACACTTGGAAGGATTGGGATTTTCTTTTAGGAATCCTATGTGGACCCCAGGAAAACAGGATGATCTTGCAAAAAGCTCATCAATTATGGGAGGACGAACACCCACAGGCAGGCCAAAATGTGATAGACACACCCACTGTGGATGATACGATCCCAACAGGAGACCCCCATTGGGATCCAAACCATCGAGTCAGCTTAGCCCACCTTTGAGATTATCGAGCATACATAATGAGAGCCATTAAAATGGCAGTCCCCAGACCTAATAATGTGTCAAGGGCTATGTCCTTGGAACAGGGAAAAGATGAGAGCCCCTCTCTTTGGTTAGAAAGAATTAGCAATGCTTTGAGGAAACAGGGAGGATTGCACCCTGAGGGACCAGCCTTTGACACATTACTGAAAGTGCAGCTCGTCACTAAATCTTGGCCTGATATAAGGAGGAGGACACACAAGGATGAAGAATGGCAGGATAGACCATTAGAGGAATTGGTAAAGAGAGCACAACAGGTGTATGTGAGAAGGGATGAGGAGAAGGTGAAGATGATGGCAAAGATTATGGCCCAGTGTATACAACCCCCAATAAGACAGTCACGAGGATTTGTGGGACCCCCAAGAGCCAGAGGAAGGGGTCGATCTCAAGGGCCTAGTCAAAGGCAGAGCAGGGGAATGGTTTCTTCAACAGAAGATATCCAGCCAAAACAGAGTTTGGGGAGAAATCAGTGTGACATTTGTAGAGAGGAAGGACCTTGGAAGAGGGAATGCCCACAGAGGCCAAGAGATCCTCAGGAAGAGGAAATTCACCGATTGATGGAAATGGATTGTTAGGGATGTCAGGGGCTCCCATTATACCAGGGACCCACCACGCTGGAGCCCTTGGATAACATGTAGGGTGGATCCGGACCGAGAGGAAGTGTGTTTCTTGATGGGCACAGAGGTCTCTTGATACACTTTGAATTTCATGTCAATGAGAGGCAAATAATTGGGAGGTAAATCATGTGACTGGCGGAGACTTTTAGAAGTAACCAGACACCAACCTTTAGAGATAGGATGGGTAAAGGCACATGCAAAAACTAGTGCACCAGCGACAAAGGGGAAACAGGAAGTCGATAGATTAGCACAAGCGCAAACAGTAGCTGCTGAAGGAGATGAGTGGCAAAGGCTAATCAAATGGTTGCATGTAAAAAGGAGACACTCAGGGAAAAATGACCTATATCAGGAATTATCATTAGTTAGGAAAATTATATCAGCTTGTCCTCAATGCCAACTCCGACTAAAGACGAATCACCCCAATCAAGCCCCGCCTCCCAGCTCACTCAAAGAAACAATGTCTTATGGAGCACCTGGCAAATTGATTATGTAGGACCATTAAGACTCTCTCATGGTCAAAAATATATTCTGGTAGGCATCGAAGTAGTATCCAGACTCACCATGGCTATGTCGGTAAGCGCAGCCACTGGTGAGAATACTGTGAAAACCCTGCAGGACTGGTTTAGTAGCCTCCCAGCACCAGAGTGACAACAGGAGTCACTTCACCGGTACTGTGGTGCAAG
>VZSV01000501.1:0-21326 GCA_013398735.1 Nothocercus julius
GGAAGGAAGGAAGGAAGGAAGGAAGGAAGGAAGGAAGGAAGGAAGGAAGGAAGGAAGGAAGGAAGGAAGAAATTAGCATGTCTTATACTTTTCATAGGTGAGATTTTTTGATCATTCTGAACTCTGTTGAGCAGAGCACCCTTGAGAACAGAGACTATGGAGGAGAGAATAGGAGAGCACCTAGTGAGGAGAGGCACCAAAGTATATGGAATCAGAACAATCTAGTCTCCATCTGATGGCTTTTATGCATTCTCTCAGAGTGGATGGTGAGGAAAAAGAATACAGGCATTTTTCTGAAATTACAGGGTAAACTACTTCTAGCACTAGTGAAGAACAGGGTCATGCTGATGGGATGTCACAAGCAGGTGTACACCTTGTAGCAGTGGAACACTTAGATTACTGTATATCTAAATGGAGATGCTATTAAAGCACTTGTTGATTCCATTTGTTGGACTCCCAGAGGTTCCTGTCTGCCCATTTCTTCCATCAGAATGTGACTTGAGTCTGAGAAGTCCGAACTCGCTCAGCCTCTCCACATAGGAGAGGTGCTCCTGTCCTTTCATCATCTTTGTAGCTCTCCGCTGGATTTTCTCCAGTAGTTCCACACCCCTCTTGTACTAGGGAGCTCTGAAATGGACACGACACTCCAGATGTGGCCTCACCAGGGTTCAGTGGAGGGGAAGGATCACCTCCCTCAACGTGCTTCCTCAACCCTCTTCCCAGTGCAGCCCAGGAGACCGCTTGCCTTCTTGACCACAGGAACACATTACTGTCTCATGGCCACCTTGTGTCCACCAGGATGCCCAGGTCCTTCTCTGCAGAGCTGCTCTCCAGAAGGGCAGCCCCCAGCCTGTCCTGCTGCATGGGGTTATTCATTGCTAGATGCAGGGCCTGCACTTGCCTTTGCAGAACTTTGTGAGGTTCCTCTCTGCCCATGTCTCCAGCCTGTCCACATCCCTCTGAATGGCAGCACTGGTGTATCAGCCACCCCTCCCAGGTTTGGAGCATCAGCAAAATTGCTGAGGGTGCACTCTGTCCCTGCTGAGGGTGCACTCTGTCCCTTCATCCATGTGATTGATACTCATCCATGAATGAACAGGATTGAACTCCATATGAACTTACAAGCATTTGTTTGCCTCTCCCAAGATGCTTGCAAGAAAAAAAAACACGCCAGACGAAAGCTTTTTTTTCAAGCCAGTCATGCATCTAGTTGCAGATCTCAGGTTCCTTTTGAAGATGGGCTAATTCCCTCCTCGGTTCACTTGGTCACCTCCCTGTCTGTGCTTCTGTGCTGCTTCCAGCTGAGACAGGGTCACTGAGCCTTGCAGAGAGGCCGTGCCCCAGGAATGCAGCATTGCGGACTGCTTGGCCCAGCTCTCGGTGGCCCTGCAGGATGTGCAGAGCAGTGGGGAAGCAGCCATGCACCTGGAGCAGGTCTCAGCAGGGAGCTGTGTCAGGTCCCCTGCTCCCAAGCCACTTCTCCTGGATACTGCAAGCATGGGAGGGGAACTACTCGAAATTGAAATGAACAGGACAAGAACAGGCTGACAACAAACAACATTGTGGTGTTTATTATTATTATTCAAAGAAGCGGTGAAAGCAGAGATCCAGCTCTGAGAAGCACCTGTCCATCCTGTTGGTGTTTTTGAAATCTCCCAGGGCAAGGACAAAGGCACATCTGGGGGGTGGCCAGGTGACTCTGCTGCTCCTCTCCTGGGGCTGCTACATCTGTGGGGCTGCCTTTCTAGGAGTTTTTCTTCATGCCACCCAAGATAGATGCTGATCTTCTGACAGAATGTTCAGGAGAAATATCCAGTGGAATACAGAAAAACAACAACAACAAAAACAACAAAAAAGAAAGAAATTCCTTCCACTCCAATTTCCTTTTTGCTCCATAGGCGAAAGTGAAAGACTAAACTGGAAGCCATGAGTTAAAGTGAATTTCCTTCTGATTAAAAGCTTTCTTGCTTCAGGAGCCTCCCATCTTTTCATGCAAATTCTGGGGCCCTCTTTATCTATGTGCACTTAGGTGCTACACCAACTGTAAGGAGTTGGTCAGGAAAATAGCAGGACATGGGGCTCCCAGGAGGAGGTACAGCGGAGGGCAGATGCTGTGACCTTGCTGTCCTCCTCTCACTGATAAGATCCATGTTTTCTGTGCTGCAGCCCTGGACTAGCAATATTGGAGTTTTGGGAAGCTCCTGCTGGAAGAATATCCCCTACTTGCCTCTTGACCCCCAACATGGAAGCCCCTGAATCCATCATTGATCTGATAGAATCTCCTTCTTTCTTTGTCTGTGAACAGTTGCCTCCAAGTTCAGCTTAGCTCTGGGAGGGACCAGAGGTAGAAGTGGACCAGGAAATATCAGACCCTCTGCTATATAGGAGTGGGGAGATGGTGACAAAGGACTTGGGAAAGGATGAGATGCTCAATACCTTTTTTGCCTCAGTCTTCCCAGGCAAGACTGACTTTCAGCAATCCAATTCCCTGCCTGAGGTACACTGTTGAGCCCTTGAGCCAAATTTAAACAAATTCTTGCTGGCTTTGGAGTGTAGCCCATCATAGATTGCAAACATTTGTTTTATAAATACAGAAATGCCACAGCTGGGAAACTAAAAAAGAGAGAGAAAGGTGGAACCATCAAAATCTAAATACTTGCCCACTTCATCCCTCAAAGGCATAACTTTGTCTACTGTACTTTTGCCACCTTCAGTGAATGTTAGTCCAGGAGGTCCCAGGCAGAGGGATTTTCCTGGTACTCAGATATGCTGACAGCTTTTACTATAGAATGCATTGCTTTTTAAAATACGATGTCTTCTCCTCCATGAATGGTTGCAGGCCTATTTTTACAGAATATGTCATGAAAAACAAGTGAGAAGGAATGACAGAAATACCCATCTTTCTAAGCAAATATAGCTAGAAATGTTGGTTCGGGTTGTAAAATGCTAATAGCACGGTTATATTTTCAAATGGAATGGACCAAACCTCTAGACAGCAGCATCACCAAAGCCCTCCTATCTAAGGGGTATTAAAAAGGCAAATATGAGAGAAATGGCAGCCAAAGAAGAGAAAGAACTGTGAGGTCTTGTCCTGCCAGAACCAAATGAATCCCCACAAGAGGGCTCTGTGGCCACAGGTTTGTTCCCTGGCAGTGGTGGCCAAGGATCTCCTATGAAAGTGCCCAAAAATACAGTAAAAATCACAAATAATCCTGCTGCTTTTCAGCAGGTCCAGAGAACCTTTTGTGGGAAGGGAGGTGGATGAGAACTTAGTTTCAAGGAGAAATTAGGTGGAAAAAAATACATCATCTCCTTTGCAATTATCAGAACTAGTGAAAAACGTAACATTCCACACATCCACTGTTTCCTTTGGTAGATGACATTCAAAAAGCACAAAACTCCACCATTAAGAGGAGAGTAAACTACAAAAAAAAAACCTTTCTTTTTTTTGTTTATTTGTAAATGATGCCTGGGCTCTCACAGAGATGCATATGCTCATACCCCACATTGATTTGCATATCTGCCATTTCCTAAATCACTTTTTTTTTCCTGAGCTAATTCCAGACTTGCATTTTAAAGGCTTGAGGGTTAGCAGCTGAAAAGGACCTCCCTGCAATTTGGGGCTGCATCTGAGGAAATGCAGAAAATATAAAGAACTTAATTAATGTTGATTTTGCTGTTCCTATATTCTCACTGGTGGGAGATTAATATCCTTTTCCATTCTTTTTTAAAGCTGAAGTAATATGCTTCATAAATAAGCTGAATAATAAAGCTGAAGTAATGAAGTATCGAGGCTAGATTGTTCCTGTTGAGTCAGATACATAGCAGCTTTCCCTATTGGCTTTATGCTTTTATTATAAGGCAAAATAAGCCAGGTGTCTGTTTGGGGCTCATGTGACAGTTGAGTTTTAGTTGTGCTGCACTGAAAACAAAACCACAGCCCAGTGATTCTGGGAGCAGTGGGGCTAGTGAAATTTGCTTTTCTATAGAGCTGTGCCTGAAGCTTGAGCATCAGTGTAGATTTTCTGATGTCTGAGAAGGGCAGAGCTCACACCATGACCTTTCTAACATGGAGATGTTAATTGTGGCTTTTTTAGCCCCTCTGCTGCCTAGTCTTAAACAATCTTATTTGAAAAATGCCTTCCTTCCAGAAAAAAAAAAATGGCTGAGATCAACCTATTAAAACTGGAGAGAGAGAACAGAGACATGTGAATGCAAACTCAGAGTCATCTTCATCTTCCAGCCTTATTTTCTCAGGAAAACAAACAATCTAACAAACAAACAAACAACCCATCCTACTTGGAAGTTTGTGCAGATTTTTAGTGACTTAAATTTATGGCCTAAATATAGGTGATAGGAAATAGCGAACTTAACTATTCCACTCCTTGCATAAAGTAGGAAGAGAAGTAGGCGTCTGATCCACATTTGAATTTCCTCTCCTGCAAAAACTCAGTTGATAATGATATGCAGATCCCTCCTGGAATTAATGTAGTTGTCACTGAATGGATAAGGCGACTTATTCAAAAGGTTTTGACTGGTATTGGTATTGGGAAGAGGAATCCAGTTGCTTGTCTCAACAGACTTCCTTGTGATCTGCTAACATATAGCCGACATGAGCTTAGGGGTCTGTGGTCCTCAGAAACCTCATAATAACTTCAAATCTCTGTCTGCATAAACTTTACAAAGCTATAAATGAGAAACTTGCACATTTCCATTCTTTTTCTTAAGCAATAGATGATACCTTTCAGCCTGGCATGTCACCATAATCCAAGAAATAAAGTGATAACACAGTGGTTCAGGAATAAATTTGATCTGTGGCAAGAGATTCTGGAGAATGGTGGAGCTGTCTTTATAAGCTCATTGCACAGGATGATGTTCTGCAAATTAAACTTGCAGCTGAGTGACAGAAATCTGATTGGAACGATGCTCTTGTCCATGCTCAAGCATGACAAAATTAGAGAAGTTGTAGAAGGTATTTTGGAAGGAGTGCTTGGGATACCTGCAGGTCTGCCTTCCAACTGTGTGACAAGCAACCAAATCTGAGACAAAATGAGGGCATCTTCAGATCAACTACTGGTTAGAGGAGAATTCACCATTTATTAGTAATATTTATTTATGAACTCTGTTGTCATTATCCATATATGTCTGTGTCCTAGCCAATGAAAGTTCCTTTGATTTCCTAGACAGCAGTGACACAAACAGGAAAATGCATATGAAACATTGCATTTTGAACTGTGTATTTTGATTAAAAAAAAAGAAAAACTTCCCAGTAATCCACATCTTTCTGTCTGCAAGATACAATTCAGTGTGTACTGAAACATTGTCTGCACTGATTAACAGCCATAAAAATATCTTGTATTTGTGGATGATAATACATTTTGAAAAACAATACAGAAAAGGTAAGACACTAAGAGAAAACAAAGTATGACCAATGAAATGTGTTCTTCAAAGAGTGGATTTTAAGTATGTGGGCCTTGAATGATAGTCCAGATTTATCTTACCTACACCAGATATTAACTGAATATCAGATGCAAAATGCTTGAGAGTTTATTCATCCTGGGCTACTTCTAGAGAACTGATTTTTTTTTTTTTTTTAAATCTTTGTGGGTCTACTGCTGTACATTGCAAGGGCCTGTAACATGAGTTTAGCAAGTTCTTATACGAGTATGCTAGAATTTACTAGTCAGGGCACTGCATGCTCTAGGAGGAACCTCCTAGTTTTCTGCAATTTGAAGCAAGTTGAAAACCATTGCTGTACAGTGAAAGGCATTGTGAGATACCTTGCTGGAGATTAGGCTGAGTCATCTTTTCAGAGTGTTCCTATTGGTTACCAAAAGTCCTAAGGAAATTATGGTCCTGATGTATGAGCTTTGGCTAGAAGAATAAAATGAGATGGGATATATATGACCACCTAAATTCCTGTCTGTTTGCATAATACTTTCCTTAGTGGAGCATTGCTGATTACAGCCTGTAAGTGCTGCTGCTATATAAATATTTTTTCTGCAGCAGTTCCTATTTCATGTTCCTGACTCCATTTCTGTAGGTGGTTGTGTGACATCACCTCACCACTCACACAGATATTTAGAAAATCTGTCATTCGTAAATGCTGACAAGTGTCAACTACAAGTCCTTTCTAAGGCACTACCATGTACTATTTAAAACTTCACAGCCAATATCATCAGCTGTAGGTACTTCTGGATAGGTGGCCAGAGGCACTCCCTGCTCCTAGTAATTTCAGCTAAGTCTCTGAGAATATGTCACATAATGACATAATGAAAAATCAAGCTGGAAACATCTCACCTGAATGAAAATTCTACCCCACTACAAAGAGAGGTAGGTAGGTAGGTAGGTAGGTAGGTAGGTAGGTAGGTAGACAGACAGATAGATAGATAGATAGATAGATAGATAGATAGATAGATAGATAGATATAATAAAATCATTTTTAGACCAGGGAGAATCAGGGAATTGTTGTTCCTAGCAAAACTACAGAAGAGCACTTATGATCAGACAGAGCAGGAAAATGTGGAAGATGAGTAGAAATACATCTGGAAGAGCATATAAAGAGTCTGGATGAGTTCTGAATTAAATAATTGATCACACAGGTAAAATAAAGAGGGAAAATATCTTTTTTTTGTCTCTTTTTGCTATAGCTTAGACTACTGCAGGAACAGACCAAAATCTAATAACTAAATAGTTTCTTTTATTGCAAAGCTGAGTTGTTGCTTTTTCTCTTTTTCACACTGCCAGTGACTCTTCCTTTTTTCTTACAACCATCCTCACGAAAGTCTGTTCCAGAGGGAAGGGAACACATCTGTGTGGAGCTAGTCATTTGTAAAGAACAGAGCAACACTTAGGGATGAAGCCTTCTAACACCAAAAGCCCACAGAGAGAAGCAGCTGAGGATGCGAAGAGTCACACAAAGTCCAGCACACGCCTCTGTTCGTTATTTTCTGCCCCAAGCTGATCTCCTTTTCATTAAGTTCACCTTGAACTTGCTGAAACCGTGTGAATGAGGAAAAAAATCAGTTTCATTTTTAGGGTATAGGAGCCAGGAAGTTTGATTTCCACGCCTGGTTCTTACGCAGTTTGTATGGATCATTTCATTGTTCCTGAAATGTCTGTGATGAGTTACAATTTCCTCATCTTGTGCAAAGAGAGTAGTGTGGTGCTATGATGCAAGTGTTCACAGCCCTCGGTAATTGGGAATAGAGCTTACTTTATTGCCATAAATAGTATTCATATAGATCAGGAGTCAAATACATCCTGGGAGAATACCTGGGAACACAGGGCCATTTCACTGGTCACTTGAGCATGATCCATTCTTTTGATTTTGTTCTTTGGCTCTCCCTGCAGCTCTTTTGAGCCTGTTTTCTGTGCTGCTTTGCCTCGCTAATGTAAAAGGCACAGAGGATTTCTTCCAGCAAGGAAACAGGTCTGAATGCTTCTGAATCAAAAGGAGGATTTTCAAGATCAGGGTCAGCAGTTCCTCCTGCTCTCAGTATCACTGCCACAAGCTGCAACATTTTTGAGTGGTTGTTACAAAGACGACCCTGCTCAGTCCCAGCGACCGCAGGGGGAATGTGCCTAATGGTCCAGGGAAAAGCTGGGGAAAAGAACTGAGCTACAAGAAGGTCAGTGCTCACCCCCTGGACCATTTTGCTAAGTCTCCCCTGAACATGTGCTAACAGTGATTTTTTTTCCAGGGGCTGAAAACTATGTCATATTTAGAAGAAAATCATGGAAACAGTAAAAGACAAATATTGTCCCCAAGGTCACAATGTGACTAGGTTTCAAATTCCTTCTTCAAGCACAGAGATTTTAGACATTTTCAGCCACAGTTATAGGACTGACTGATTTCTTTTTGTTCCAACATGTACAAAATTAGATTGGTCATGAAAATGACCAAATTGTTTTAACTGAACCTTTCTTCGAAGATGTCGGTGTGGAGCAGACCTGTGACAAAGAAAATTTGTTTGAAACGTTCAGATTTAGCAAGACTTTGTTGTGGAAAATGTCACAAGATGTCAATATAAGAAAATGGTGACTGCATTTGATTGTAATTTGAAAACTCTGAAAATTAAAATACATTTTAACAGTGAGTAAAGGAGCCATCATTTGTCAAAAATAATGTCATAGGAAAAGGTCAGCTGCCATTGTTTGGGGAAGTAAGTGCCAGTGGATTGACAACGTTAATAATAAAAAGTTGTTGTGCTGCCAGATTGTCAGTTGATGGGTAACCTACAGCTAAAGGAAAGTATATTGGTTTAGTGGGAAGAAATTTCATGATTTACCTACCATTTAAGTGAAGATTTCTTCAGTGTGGTTTATAAGACTAAAAATACATCTTGGCAACCAGACTTGTGGATAGATATCAGGTCATATTTAAGACATGTAAAGCCATACATATGTGCCTAGATCTGTATTGGAAGCCCTGTAGTCCCACTGGCTCTTCTGCTACTGGTCTAGAAGGTCTTCTATATTGGCCAGCACTAAGGACACCTCCTAGGTCTCGCATATCCTAGGACATTTTAAATGGTGCCAGAAGCCCACGTGTGAACTGATTTAGGGCCTTTAAAATGGGATGAAGATACAGATGGCTGCACCACATGTGCTAGGCACCACAGGTGCGCTAGATGTTTATGCCCCAGTTACTGTCAACGGAGTGATATCAATACAGTCAGCACTCCCTAGAGAGTAATTCAGCTCATGGGCTTCTAAAGACAGGGTTCAGCTGCATAAACATGGGTGCCTACTACCATCTGAGTTGCCCTATGTGAGACATCTGTGTAGGTTGGCAGATCTGACAGATATGAAGAAGACTGAGCTGCTTTGGACAGCAGATATAGACCAGGCAAGATAAATCATATCATTTCAGATGGCTCCAGACATCTTTATTTAGGTAGTTCAGCCGAGGTGCTATACTTGGCCAGACTTTCTAAACTCCACAGATAACACTGATTTGGGCTCAGTCCCATTGCCTGAACACAATAGCAATAAAAATATTCCTAGATTCAACTTTGTCTTCTTCCTAAAGGTTTTAAAAGAACTTATAATAAAGCAACCATGCCAGAAAAAAAAATGAACTGCACATATTTTATTTATGAAAGAGATAATTCCAGATTTAAAGATTGAAGACTAACTTGAAACACAATAACTAGGACAGGTAGGTCACACGCTAAAGGTGCTGGCTTCCCTTTTATTCATAAGGACTGCCTGAGGTGTCTATTTTAAAGAAGGCTTATAGAAGGATGGGCAGGTGTGGTAGTACATTATTCTGGTCAGGCAGAAGAGGAGAAAAGGCAGCGCTTCATTTTACAGCCTAGCTGTCCTTTAGATGCCCGTAAATAAGATGAATATTTCACCTGAAAATATCTGTTGTAGAATGTAAAGTGAGTCTAGGCTTCCTTGGGTGACTTCCATTCAAATGTACCTCTGTAATTTCCTGAGAAGATATGTTCTCCAAACTATGTTCTCCAAACTTTGCCCAGTAATTGCTAAAATACTTACGAAGAGAAACCAAACAGGCTCATGCTGAACAGAGAGTTAGGACTTTGGAGTTTTGGCCTGCCATAAGGATATTTTGCTTGACTACATGAAAGATTTTTTTTTTAAGTGACTTTTTATGTAATTTATATATAACTTTTTTTTTTTTTGATTCAAAATCTTTCTTTAAAATTCCCAAAACCTCAAACTCTATGCAGATGAGATGTGACTTATGATATTTCAGCAGACATGGTTAATTTTTCTGCAGCTGAGAGGAGCATCTTGATCAGAAAGAAAATGAGCTAGCTGTTTTCCAGCTTTGTTATGTACTGTCTGCAGCTACTTCATAATCACGATGAAAATCAACTGTATTATTAATGCTGACAGGAATGAAAATGATAGGAAAGGAGGCACCAAAGCTTTTCAAGTTTGTAACCTTTCACCCAGCCAAATATGTCAGGTACCTCCTAGATTATTTCTATATTTCCCTTCCAGCTATTCCATCCTAAAATATTTCAGGTTACACTTTTAATAATGGAAAATTCATGAGGGACATTTAATGGGGCATGAAAATGTGGTAGCAATTGAGGAGCAGGGGCTTGCAAGCTCACTCTTTATCAGGTCCTGATTTTTCTAATTCCAGCCGGTCCGTATTTGCGCAATTCACCAGTCTATATGCACTTATAGGATGTTCCATCAATCCTTCTGGGTCAGGGGTTAAATTCCTAGTCAACGCATCTGCTCCTTCAGCCCAGCCTTTGATCTGCATGCTTTTGGGTTCTTCTGCTCGGATATATTCCGTTTAGGGTTGTACTAGCTGCAGCTGTGGGCTTTATTTTCCACGTGGCCCTCACCTACTGCAGCTACATGACAATTCTCTCAACAATTGTTTTTCCCCTGCATGTTGCAGAGTACCTAGCCTGGCTGCAAGCAGATTTCATTAATATAAGTGCAAAATATTCTTTTTTTTCCATCATTTTCCCTTGTGTGAATGACAGTTACACAGCATGTTAGAAGTGGTTGAGGCTTTCACTAAGCATTATGGATTTTTCCTTTGAGTACGATGGTGACTTATCAGTTAAAAGTCATTATGTTTGCAATGGCTATTTGTAATTAAGTACAAATCAACCCCACAAGGAAACATTGCTCTGAAAAATACATTTTCCATAATGCTGAACTGAAGGGCTTGCCAAGGTCAGGAACTAGGAGGAAACATATGTGGGCCAAGCAATTTCTCTGAACTATCCCAAGCCACTACCTTGTGGTGCTCCCCAAGAGAGCAACCTGTGATGTGTGACACAGACTCTTCATTCTTCCTCTGGCAGGCAAACACAGCGCTTGGGGATTTTCCAGAGGGTCATTTGCTGTGCCTGCATTTTAGCACATATTCCAGAAGCTGCAAAGTTCACATTGACAGATTTCTCCCTAGCTAAATTTACCTGGAATAGCTGTTGTTCACTTGGGAACAAACCAACCCATCTGTCTATTAGACGGGCCTTCTCATCAAAGGCATTACGAAGAAGAGATACCATTTTAGAGATGGAGAAATGGAAATAAAGAAAACTCACTTGCCTGAACAGAAAGCTTAGAGAACAGTCCTGGTGTACCAAATCCCAGTCAGTGCTGTTTATTACCCTGGCAGTTCTACAATTCCTTGCATTGATTCCTTTGCTTGTTGTTGGGACACTGCTTCAGAACCACAGATATTTTAGGTAGGTAGATGTGTGTGTATACATTCATACATACATAAATACACACATACATATACATAAGTCACTCTACTCTTTCAAAAGTTAAAGTAGTTTCCAGACAACATTTACAAAAACAAAACTTGTATTCAACCTATCCAAAAATCCAAATTGGGCTTAAATTTCAGATTTTTTTTCATGTCTTATCTGCATTTTTTCATAGAGTGGCTGGACCCAAGTATCTGGTTCTCACTCCAGAAACACCTGTATTTTTCTCAGAGATGATACCAGTCCATAATCTACACAATCCCGGAAAAGTGATGGAACAGCTCATCCTGGCAGTTGTCTCCAGGCACATGGAGGACAAGAAGGTGCTCAGGAGTAGTCAGCATGGATTCACCAAGGGGAAATCATGCTTGACTAACCTGATCGCCTTCTATGACGGAATGACTGGCTGGATGGATGAGGGGAGAGCAGTGGATGTCATCTACCTCGACTTCACCAAGACTTTTGACGCCCTCCCTCACGGCATCCTTCTGGGCAAGTTCCGGAAGTGTGGGATAGATGAGTGGACAGTGAGGTGGATTAGGAATTGGCTGGATGGCAGAGCTCAGAGGGTGGTGATCAGTGGCGCGGAGTCTAGTTGGAGGCCTGTGGTTAGCGGTGTCCCCCAGGGGTCAGTCCTCGGTCCAGTCCTGGTCAATTTACTCATTAACGACCTGGATGAAGGCACAGAGAGCTCCCACAGCAAGTTTGCTGATGATACAAAACTGGGAGGAGGAGCTGATAGCCCAGAGGGCTGCGCTGCCATCCAAACGGACCTGGACAGGCTGGACAAGTGGGCAGTGAGAAACCTCATGAAGTTCAACAAGGGCAAGTGCAAGGTACACTGGGCAGTACAGACTGGAGACTGACCTGCTGGAGAGCAGCTCTGCAGAGAGGGACCTGGGCGTCATGGTGGATGACAAGTTGACCTTGAGGCAGCAGTGTCCTCGTGGCCAAGAAGGCCAATGGGATCCTGGGGTGCATTAGGAAGAGCATCTCCAGCAGGTTGAGGGAGGTGATCCTGCCCCTCTATTCAACCCTGGAGAGGCCACACCTGGAGTACTGGGTGCAGTTCTGGGCTCCCCAGTACAAGAGGGATGTGGAGCTGCTAGAGAGAGTCCAGCGCAGGGCTACGAGGATGATCAAGGGCCTGGAACATCTGCCCTATGAGGAAAGGCTGAGAGAGCTGGGCCTGTTCAGCCTGGAGAAGAGAAGGCTGAGAGGAGACCTGATCAGTGTCTATAAGTACCTCAAGGGAGGCAGTGAGGAGGATGGGGACGGCCTCTTTTCAGTGATGGCCACTGGTAGGATTAGAGGGAACGGCCACAAACAGAAACACCAAAAGTTCCACAGGAACTTAAGGAAAAAATTCTTGACAGTGAGGGTGACAGAGCACTGGAAGAGGCTGCCCAGGGAGGTTGTGGAGTCTCCTTCTCTGGAGACCTTCAAGACCCGCTTGGACGCAGTCCTGAGCCACATGCTCTAGGTGACCCTGCGTGTGCAGGGGGTTTGGACTAGATGATCTCCAGAGGTCCCTTCCAACCTTAAGCATTCTATGATTCTATGATTCTACATACTCATCTTCTAAATTCACGCAGTATTATGAGATTTCAAAATACAACTATTATGAAAATAGCCGTTATAATTCATGTTGTAATAGCTGCTGACAATCATGAACATTTTGAGGACAATGAATAGCTGCAATAGAATTGCTTTCCAGTCTCTCTTTCCTACATAGACTATAATGGAAGACTAGATTACATTGTAAACATGTATATTTAGATCTGAATCTGACTTGAATATGAATTATAATCTATAAAGTTTCTCAATGGTGTGAGAGCCTCCCAACAAACAAAAAAAAAAACAGGAAGAATTATTAGCCTCTTGTCCATCCAATATGATTATCTGCGGTACACGCCTGAGACCTT
The DNA here is from genome assembly GCA_013398735.1 of Nothocercus julius. Taxonomy (NCBI): domain Eukaryota; kingdom Metazoa; phylum Chordata; class Aves; order Tinamiformes; family Tinamidae; genus Nothocercus; species Nothocercus julius. Next base: position 13,145 of record VZSV01000501.1, read on the forward strand.
TTTGGAGGGATCATCCAAAGCATGTAAAATTGAGCAGGAGTCACCGAACCTGTCTTATCACTGAGGCAATTTGGAATATTTTTAATCTTTTAATATAAAATCCTACTGAAGACATACCTCAGTATTTTCTTCTCACTTATGTAGCTCATGCAAGGCAACACAAAGCCACCTGGGATTAGTTATCCAAGACTAAAAATTACCGAGGTCTGTCTCCACTAGAATCATGTGTAACTTTAGCTGTTTAATTTAACAACCAGATATAAAACCACATTTCTGAAGCTTGTCTAATGAAGATGCTTGGAGTGAAATTCTTCTAACCACATTTCAATGTAGGAATCTGAGATAATTACTTCAGACTCCCTTTATTGTCAATGGGAAGAAATAGGCATTTAAAGTGTGAGTCATCTGACCTATTTTGTAGTGATGAGTTGCAGATGAAATGCTGAGTTGTCTCCATTGAGTACCAAAGGAGCTGAAGATGATAAGCTTAGATGTAGATATCTAATGGGATCAGATGGATTCCTCTCCTCCCCACTTCAGGGTCTGGTGAAGGTATGTTTCACCTTACCAGAAGAAAAAAAATTTACCACCCAGCAAACTGCATGGATAATGCAGGATCTGGTCCAAGACTAATCCACACGGACACAAGAACAGCCATGGGAACTGTGGAGTGGAGTGCCATCTCCACTTGGGCCTGCTGAGGTCAATCAAAATCTTGCACTGGGGTTGCACATGGTGGGTTTTAGGCATACATTGATTTAGCAGCAGGGTGCCACAGCTTAAGATAATATTACTCTTCTGTTTTCTATTTTTAGTGCTTTGCCAAAGGTCAGTTTTCTCAAAGCAAACCTGGGAGAACAAAGAGAGTCATAGGCCAGTATGGGGGCTCACTCAGTCATAAAGGTATGTATATGCTGTTAATATGTGTTTCTGCAACAGCCTGTTCCCTCTGAGCCATCATCCGTATGAATTTGGTGGATCTAGTCTGCAGTCTTCGTTATCAAGACAATTAATATTTCCTCCCTTTGCCATCTAATCCAAAGCCAACACTGGGCTGAGGCTCACAAAGAACAGCTGGGTGTTATTCCCTCCTCAAAGAGCTTTAAGGCTGCCCCCACTGCTTTCACCCAGCAGTCTGGTTAGCTCTGGTCAGTTGCCTCACCAGAGATGGGAGTAAATTAGGGAGTCTAATCTATGCTAATTAGATAGGTTCCTTTTATGAACTGTAAAGGGCAGGTCACTTCCATCTGAAGGGAGATGGAATGATTTATTATGTGGTGGGTGTTTGTCCCTGTGGCTGTATTGCGATGGGTGCCTGTGAGTGACTAACATTTACAGAGCCATAACCAAAATGTGAATTCAACATTAACTGAGTCCCTTTCATACAATCTTTATCTTTTCATCACTCAACGATGCGGAGCTGGGCTGACTGTAACCCTTTTTTTTCCCATGAAAAAAAAAGTATGAGTATCTTGATGCTACGTGATTATAAGAAGTTTGGTGATTTAATTCCCTCAACTATCTCTGGTGCTATGGGATTTTTGGTATCTTTGACAAGAATTGTCTGAGGTTTGACTTTTGGGATCAAACTGCATATTCGTCCTGCTTCGTTTGTGTGTTGCTTTACTGAAGTTGAATTTGAGAGAGGCAATATATTACTGAATTGTATTATTGAAACCTGAAACTTTGTTAATCAACAGTAAGTAACATGCGAAGACGTTGCAACTTTTGGGGCAAGTGGAAACTTTGGAGACAAAATATGAGGGTTTAAGAATTTCTTTTATTTCTGTGGCTTTTTTGTACTTTTGCAATACTTATACTTTTACTCATTCCATTCCACTACCATTCCTTTTCAGTTTCTGGGAAAGATTACTTCATTGTGCTTGCAGAGTGACTGAGAGGACACACTACTGCTCTACAAGCAGAGCCTTACAGGTACCAGCAATTCTCTGCAACAACACAGTGGAAAAGTCACTCTCCCTGTTGTTCAGGTCGGTATGATATGAGTTTCACAGTATAACCGGGATCACGCCCATACAAATAACATCATTACACCTATTCAAAGTTCTGATTGGAAGAAATTGGTCATTTTAAACATTTGGAAAATTACTGTTGTAATTGTTTAAATAGCAAGAGGGATTGTTAGTTGCTGCATGGTCTGGGTTTTTTCAGAATTCAGTCTTAATGGAAATAAGACAAATAAACACGAAGGTCAAAGCCTTAACTCCAGATATGGGAAACCTAAGCTTCAGTTCTTCCTTTGCTACAGATTTCTTGTGTTGCCTCAAACAAATCTCTGAGGACAAGATTCAGGTCAACTAAATTTATCCACCTCAAATATAGTTGGCTTGTTTATAGCCTCCCTATAAAACTGATGGTGATGGATAGGGAGTTTTTTCCAGAGTCGCACCTAGACTATTCTTTTTCCAAGTGAAACTGATTTCATTCAGATAAAATGTATATTTCTCCACAGGAGTGCTTTTATCTCACCATTGACTCTAGCAAAAGTCTGACCAGTTTAGGCAAGAACTAAAACATTTAAATTGTGGAATTTGGCTGAAATGAACTGTGCTAATGCTAGGGTTATTCAATCTCTCTAAGTACATGCAACAGACAAAGATTTAAATATGTTCAATTACAGATCAGAAAAAAAAAAAATTATCCTGTCAGCTCTATACATTAAAGTGGTCACTAGTCAGGATCACAGAAATGAAGAATAAGTAAAAGCACCATAATTATCATTCTTTATTTATCTCATGATTGTTTTTTGTTTTGTTTTGTTTTGTTTGTTTGTTTTGATATATTCATGCTGTCAGAGTTTTTCTCAGTAACCATAATGGATAAAGATTGTCCTTCTGAATGAATAGAGATTCTCTTCTAATGAGGAAATGGGCTTTACAAACAAACATGCTTGCAACACAAACTGAATAGAAAATGCTCCAGGGGAAGTATTCTCCAAGTGACAAGAATCTTGATTCCAGTTAACTCAAAGGGCTCTGATAGGGCGTCAGCACTCTATGATTTTGCTAAATAAAAATGAAGCAAGCCAGCAACTCTTATCTGAGCAGAAGGGCAAGTGCCACAACTCATTCACATGTCTGAACCTTCTTCACGCCCAGTGGAGAAGGGAACCTGCTTAGCAGGAATGGTCCCTGGTGCATCAGATCTTTTGCTGCTGGAAAGCAGCCCCGTGGAGAGGGATTTGGGAGTTCTGGTTGACAAGTTACCCATGAGGCAGCAATGTGCCCTCGTGGCCAAGAAGGCCAATGGGATCCTGGCCTGCATCAGGAGGAGTGTTGCCAGCAGGTTGAGGGAGGGGATCCTGCCCCTCTCCTCTGGTGAGGCCACACCTGGAGTATTGGGTGCAGTTCTGGGCTCCCCAGGACAAGAGGGACGTGGAGCTTCTAGAGAGGGTCCAGCGTAGAGCCACAAGGATGATTAAGGGACAGGAGCATCTATTGTATGAGGAAAGACTAAGCGATCCGGGCCTGTTTAGCCTAGAGAAGACTGAGAAGAGATCTGATCAATATGCAAAAGTAGCTGAGGGCAGCCTGTAGGGAGGATGGGGCCAAACTCTTCTTGGTGGTGGCCAGTGACAGGACAAGGGATGATGGGTACAAGTTGAAATTCAGGAGGTTCCATCTCCTGTGAGGAAGTGAAGAGTGAGGAAGAACTTCCTGTAAGTGAGGAAGAACTTCTTTCCTGTGAGGGTGACAAAGCCCTGGAAGAGGCTGCCCAGAGAGGTTGCGGAGTCTCCTTCTCTGGAGATCTTCCGAACCCGCTTGGACGCAGTCCTGAGCCACATGCTCTAGGTGACCCTGCGTGTGCAGGGGGGTTGGACTAGATGATCCCTACAGGTCCCTTCCAACCTTAACCATTCAGTGATTTTGTGATCCCATCCAGACATTGCCTGAGACAATTCTGATCCACACAGGCCAGAACTCTGCCATAAATCATGCTAGCAATTTAAATAATTCAGAAAAGAATGAAGATTTATTGGCATCCACATTTTAATTTGGGGGCACTAAGGCACAGAAAGACTCAATCAGCTGCCGAAATGCAGACAGGAAGACTGTGGCAGGGTAAGGAGTTGAAGCCAGTTCTCCCCAGGGCTCTCACCACAAGTCTATTCTTTTTCCCAGACCAGGGTCATCTCTGTTTTTCTGTGTAATTGATTGCAGAAAGTACTTACAGTTGTTGTTGTTGCTGTTTTTAAGCATCTTCTACAGACCAATCTGAATCAGTGCCTAAAAAGTCAGATGCTATTTTTTTCCATAGTGCATAGGAGATTACTTAAGCAGAAGGAACATATGTGCCATCTACCTAGTGATGCAGAAGCTTGCAGTTACACCTAGCTTTTCTGAGGTCATTTTTGTCTTCTTATTAGTTTTTCTTTGTAGGCCTGGGATATAAGTAGGGGGATAGCTATATATTAGCATAGCTGAGCACTGTTTTTGAATATGGGGAAAAAAAGCTGAAAGTTTTTTCTTGAAAGTTTTTTCAAGAAACTTGTAGATGAAATGCTTAAGGTCATGGCTCAGCAGGCATGGCAGTGATAGGTTTATGGTTGGAGTTGATGATCTTGAAGATCTTTTCCAGAATTAATGATTCTACAATTCTGTGAAAGCAGAGGTACTACCCACTGAATGTTTAAATTACTTCCTGAACCCTCTTATATGCCCAGTAAAGCACCAAAAGGAATAAACAGGGCCCTTGAATGCAAGTAAATATCACTTGGAAGACCTACATTTTGCGGTTTATATGATCACTAACATTCCTGCAAAGGGCATGCCACACCACTGCATAGAGACAATAGAGTGCCAGGATGTCATCCCCAAGCATTTTCCAACACAGAGGTGTGGGATGGAGGAAAGTGGTAGCGGAAGCTAAAGTCAGCTGGAAAACTCAGACTATTAAAATGCTAGTGCCTAATATCTATTAATATCAGAAAAGTCAAACAGAACGCTATCTTCTTTGCCTATCATCTCAGTCCTACTGTTTGACATGACATGCCCACTTGAAGCTTGGCATTTCTATGTAGGGACGGTGGAACAGCACTGGCTTTAAAGACCACAGAAAAGTCCACAGGAGAGGAGGGCAGAGAGAATAACCTTTAGACCCATCTGTGACTTCTCTCACTCTTGTAAAGGTAACTTGAAGGCTGAAAAAATGACCTGAGCATGATTTTGCAAATTTTGTAGAGTCCAAAGTGGCAGAGAGTCTTGACATGGGGTGCCTGGTGCCATCCCTACTGCTAGGGACCCTTGAATTCATTTGATCTGGCAACTTTTTACAAATGAAGCTAAAAGCCGGGGAAGTTGTTGCTTTAGTAGTTGCCTTGCAGGCAGCTGCAATGAACGCTGACCTTAACAGGGTCATTTTAAAAAGTAATGTTTGTGCGACCACGGCCTATTGTGAACAGAAGTTTTCTCTTCCCTGTGCCACCTAATAAAAGGTTTGCGTTCATCAAGTCTCTCTGTGTCTTTGTTTCACAATCCGTATTCTTTCTCTGTTAAATGACAACATGTTCCAGGTTGAACAAGGAAACTTGATTTTTTTTTTTTTTTTCATCCAAGAGAAGCATCTCCATGAATGGCCGCTCATCTTTTCCACTACACTCTTAGCAGATTCAGTCTCTCTTGTTCTCTGCCAAGTCTCTCTAAATAATAATTTGTAAACCTGGCATTTCTGAATTCTCAGCATGGGTCCATTTAGAAATTAGCAAGGGTAAAATTAGTCACATCCTAATTTGAAAGAAAATAACCCTTTTTCTTAACACTATTGTTTTATTACAATAGTACTTAGAGACATAAACCAGTAATGGAACCGCATTCTTACAAGATACTGAACAAGCATAGTAGGAGATGAGCCAGATCTTGAAAAATGTAGAAGTCCAGTGGATAAATCAGAGACAAGAGAGAGCAAAGAAGTGACTTGTTGAGTGTCATACAGTAGGCAAAGGCAGAGGCAGACCAGGACCTTTGGGTTCATCTGTGGTCCCATGCAGCTGAGTTCCTCTTTGCTCTCTTGGACCCTAGTCTGCTCTCTGACTGCACTGGGCACAGCTCTTCTGCATATCTCCCTTTCTGAAGGAACTAGAAGGTGGAATAGAAGTAGGCACACCTTTGACCTTCAGTCCTGCAGGCAATGTAGAGGTAAAAGGTGTTGTGGGGTTCAACAGAGTTAGCTTACACAATCCGGAGAGAAAACATCAGAGAACTTCAGCAGGGTTCTGAAGGCAGTAAAATGCCTTGGTCTCTTGTCTCCCAGTCAGGCAACATTTTCTTTGATTGCTTTTAAAGAAATATAAGAAGCTCCCTTCAAAATAATCCCCCTTTCCCTCTTCCAGTAAAGGAAACAACACCATCATAAACAAGAACACAGACAACAGTCTCTAACAGAGATTGGGGGGGTATTTTTTCCCTCATACCTATGTTCAAAAGGGTTCTCTGATGTTTGTTGTTCCATGTGACTCTTTGTGCCAAACAGCCCCATTTATCTCCTGTGCTGTCTGTGTTCTACCAGATGCGGTTCCTGCTGTCAAAGACCAGCACCAGGGAAAAGAACAGTTTCACCTGTGCTGTTGGGTTGAAGCCACCTCTCAGGGTTAACGTCTTCCCAACAGAGTGGACAGAATTGAGTTTTGCCATTCCAAAGAAGAGGGGATGAGTCTAAATCAGTACTACAGTATATGAAAAAGAGTCAAAGAAAAAAGGAGCAGAACAGGGGCTAGCAACTGGAGCAGAGGGCTGAAGAGCAGGTCTTCCTGGTCCTCATTCTGCTGGGAGGACAGAGAGGACCTGGGCAGGGATGGGATCACATGTCATGATCTCTTTCGTGCCTCAATAGGGTGATAGCTATTTTGTTGCTTCCAGGACACTTCTAAGCTTAAGATGTGACAGCTATGCTACATCTTTGACACCATCACACTGCAGTTGCACAAAACTGGAGTGTCTCTTAAAAGATCCGGTCTTTTCCCTGACTTTTTGGTGTGCTACAGTGCATTGCTGCCTTGTTCATACTTCTTCCCAGCCATGCTCCAATGTGCACCCTGCCTGTAGGTGTCCAGAGGATGGTGACACAGAGCTTCTGCACAGGAAAATTCTCGTGTGAGTGCAATTCCGGGTGACCAGTTCTGCAAACCGTGTAACTTCTTCCTTTGGTTAGAATGGTGCAAAAGAGCCATGAAAAATAGACTTCAGGATGAAAATTACCAAAAAAACTTCACCAAGAAATGGTTGGAAGATTACTTAACCTGCAAGCAAAATTTTTCTCATGATAATATGTACAGTACTCATCATAACTGGATATGCATTCTTCTTTGATAATCTGAAAATAATGGAGTTAGTATTGCTCATATTACTATTAAACTGAGGTCTTGGAACAATCAACATATAAATATAAATAGTTTTGCATTGTCAAGTTTCACACCACTCGCAAAATTTTATTCTTTTCTTCTCCTGACATAAGAGTGGTTTTAATTTTATATTAGCACCTTTGGTGCCATTTTCTTCCCACTCATAGTGCATTAGTGTCAATCTTCTCGTACCTATGAAAGAAAGAGCTATATTATGCTTTGTACCTGCATTTTGAATTAACCTTTTCTTATCTCATTACCATCTTTCCCTTCCCATCCCAAACTGTTCTTCTGTCTTGGGTCATTTGAACATTCCTATTGAAATTAATGCCTTTCAGTTTATATTTAGGAACTGTGCAAAACTAACTAACTAACTAACTAAAGATTGGCTTAATCCCTGTCAGTCACAGGACACTGCCCCACACGTGGCTTTACCTGATATGTGACTTTCCTCACAGCTGCATATATCTTATCCTCTCATTTTCATCAGTGCAAAGTGAGTAACAATAGTCATCAGCTACAAGGAAATGTTAATGTTACAGTTTAATAACTTTGGACTTCTGGCTTTGTTTCATTTATAGACTTACTGGTGCTAGTGTGGAAGTTGTACAAATTCTTGTTTCCTCTCATGTCACAGTTGCTGTTTATTGGCACATGAGACTGCCAGTACCATTGGAAAAAAATCAGCTTAAGACTGAAAATCTTAAAGATGATTAAAAGAAATGTAAAAGAAACAGAAACAGAAAAAGGAAAAGGAAAAAGGAAAAGAAAAAGGAAAAGGAAAAGGAAAAGGAAAAGAAAAAGAAAAAGAAAAAGAAAAAGAAA
>VZSV01000501.1:21891-76515 GCA_013398735.1 Nothocercus julius
AAAAAGAAAAAGAAAAAGGAAAAGAAAAAGAAAAAGAAAAAGGAAAAGAAAAAGAAAAAGAAAAAGAAAAAGAAAAAGAAAAAGAAAAAGAAAAAGAAAAAGGAAAAGAAAAAGAAAAAGGAAAAGGAAAAGAAAAAGAAAAAGAAAAAGGAAAAGAAAAGGAAAAGAAAAAGGAAAAGGAAAAGGAAAAGTCATACAGTCATTTTCCAGAACTGTTTATACAAGTTTTTCTTCATCTTGAGGTCCAGTTTTTGATCCAATACTTAACATGGAACAAGATCAAAGATGCTGAAAAATCAGCTGGAATCCAGATGTCCCTGGTGAATCTTTAACTGCTGTGTGCTCACTTTGACATGCTTAACCAACAGTCAATACCATATGTAAAAATAGATCTAATGAAGAAGTGATATTTAGGTTATCCAAATTGGATTCTTTGGGCAGGAGCAACTACCTTCAGTTACCACAGAGGGAAGTTAGGGAGACTTGCATTGCTAGATCAAGTTTAGACTTTGCAAATGTGCCCTCAGGCAGCAACACGCAAGTCAGTGTAGCCATCGAGAAGAAAATAACATAAAATTACTTTGCTTGAGGTTGCAGCTACTACCGTAAACAAGATTTGGTTGTTGAAAGCCTACAACTTCATGAGCAGACTCTGAAACTTCAACCTAAATGCTGTTTCTGCTTTTCATAAATAGAGTTGAAAGTTGGAAGCAGACTTGTTCTGGAGCAAGGAGAAGGCCCACAAAGAGGATTGTCCTAGTGCTCTGCTCAGTTTGAATCTAGGAGTCTTCACAGGTCTGGAGAAGGTCTGGACAGAGTGGCCAGAGATCAATAAGGATCACAAAGCGATGTTCCCCTTCAAAATGGCACATGAACTCCGATAGACATGAACTCTATACACCCCTTCCAGATATGGGGAGTTATGAACCATATTGAAATATGGTACCAAACCAAAATCTGTATTCTTGGCCCAAATTGCTCCAAACATTGAGACTTTTTTTTTTTTTTTTTTTTCTCTGCACAGCGAGCTGCCGCATCCTGATAAACTATCAGGTTAAAAGAACTGTCTTTCTTCTTTCTACAGTTGCAGATTTTCAGACCTTTAGTATACTCCTAAAATTAATTTTTTGTGTAAAGGAGGAATAAAGCTATAGGATTTTTTAACTCAGTATCGCCAAATAATTAATCAACTCATATCCAGTTTTACCTCAACAATGAAAATTTGTTATATATATATGTTCGTATCAAATATAGATATATGTTTTCATGGTAGGTTCATTTTGTGTTCACAGTGTCACATGATGTTTCAGAAATGAGTGAGCTGTAACATTATTCTTCAGTCTGTCTAATTTAAATACTCTATTCTTAGCGGACATCTTTACAAAGTAATTCTCAAATGTGTCTCAAGATACCGGGCCTGTCAAGTGCAATCTTTGACTGTGCTTTAGCTGTAAACAGATGAGCTAGATTGATCTGAATGCAGAAAGGTATTATGCTGTGTATGACTTGATACTGTTGAATGACACATGAGTAATTCACTGTGTCTGAGATTCAACAACTCTTCTGCTTTTAATCATCTTTTTTTTCTTTTCTATTTCGTAACCAAACTGTTAATGTTATTCTGTCCCATGTGAATGCTAACTTCAGGGTTTCACAATAAATGAAATGTCATCTAAACCAGTGTGAGCTATCCACACAGTGTAATCTAAGGTACCCGCAGAAGTTGGAAGAGCAGTAATATCCCAGTATAGCCAGTGGAGTCTCCTGGAAGTAATTCAGTTCTCAACAAAATCTTTCAGTTCTGCCTCTCTGCTTTCCTGAAGAAATTGAATATCTTATTTCAGTAGTGAGTGGATGACCCATGCGATGGGTGGGGAAGTAAAACATCTAGTTTAGTTTGGGTGACATCAGGCAGGCACTCCGTCTCCTTGAGCTGTGCCCTTGGTCTCAGTTCTACCACGAAAGGTAAAAAAAAAAAAAAAAAAAAAAAAAAAAAAAAAAAAAAAAGTTATATGAGCTGGCTGTGTAACATAAGCCAGGAAATCTTCCCAGTAGTTTTCTTTTCCACAATTATAAGCTCTATGCTCCCTTTTGGGAATGGTCCTGGGCCCATTTGAGCTGACATATGCCTGGAAATGACTTGGCATAGTGCTAGTTTTCCCAGCCCAGAAAATGCACTGTGAATTTAATAATGTGAGCAGTCACATTTCCATATCTGGTTCTGTTTAATTTACTGGTTTACATTTAGCTGTTGTGATTTTTTGTGAGTTATACTGAATGAAGAGTCAGAAGGCAGCTATCTTCTGCTTTCTGTCACAGGATTTGATGTGTCTCATACTGACTACAGCAGACATCTCTTCCCCAGATCATGATCATATGGCAACCTCTACAAAGGTAGACTACAAAGATTTGGTTAAGTTATTTAAGATTCTCATTACTAGATATGTTTTTGAGACATCACATCTGGCTCTTCTCTGATTTGAGAACTTCTTTCTATGATGAAGACTCTATATATCACATCTCCACAGTATAAACTAATAACCTCTTGCTCGGAGATCTAAGGCCCAAGAAGGATTGCAGCAAACAATGACTTTTAGCTGACTCTCTTGTGGCAAGAGACATTCAATGAAGGACACCTACACTGAACATCTAGTGAGTAGGTGCTTGATTTCTGGAATTGATTAGGTCTTATCAATTTCCAAAAACCTGTGTGGGACTTTAAATGAGACCAGAGAGGAGTGATTCAGCAGCATGAAGCAATCTGTTCTCAGGACAAGCCAAAAAAAACGGGAAACTTTGAGATCAAACACACAAAACACTGTTTGCCATGAGGTCATCCAGAATAAACTATAATTGAGTGAGATTTGTCAGACTTTCATTTCTGAGGTACAAGCCTCAGGATAATTTAAATCTATCTCTTAACTGGGTCCAGCTCAATGTTCATAGTACTCTTCAGAGCCATCCTGGTTTCTAGGCTGTGTTAATCTGTGTGAAACACTTTCTAGCCTGAATTTATTCCCCTTCCATCCACCTGCATTTAAGAGTATAATGTTTTGTGGGGTTAATCATAACAGGTGACTCAGCTAACGGGGCTTTTTGTTACATCCACTAACCTTTCAGTCCATGAAGTTGCTTCCTATCAGTGCATACCAGCTCTGAAACGAGTGTAAATTTGACTAGCATTGATATTGTTTATTCCAGATCATTGATGGAAGAAAAGGAACCCTGGGCTGCAACCAGATCCCTGAGTAAAGCCCCCAGATCAGGAATCTCACCTGTGATGATGTACGTTTGTAAATTTCTCTTCATTTTCTCTTCATCATTTTCAGTAACATTTTTTCAATCAACTTATTTTGGATTTTTGCCGACGCTAACTGCAAGAAGTCTGAATGTCATGTAAGTACTAAGTACAAGAGAATTATTTTAATATACTTAGATATGCTTGAGAGCTGGATTACTTATGACTGCTTACAAAACTTCAGCAAGGTTGCTATATAATATCAGTTTTCCTTGAGATCATGCTGACTAATTACTATCTTCTGTTATTTGTCACTCAGCTGACATCAGTCTGTCTGCAGGGCTTAATACCAAAACCTGAATTTTCCTTACAGATCAGTCTCTCCTAGATTGCCCAGGTCTACCATAGTTTTTTGCCATAATGCATCCAGGCATGCTCTGAAATACCTGCCCTGAGAAGACAGCCGTTCCTCCCTTGACCTATGAGATGGAGAGCCGGTCACCTCAAACCTGAAGGAGGTCTGAAAGCTAAACAGGGTCCTGGTTGCAAATAAATTAAATTGTCACCTTTGTGCTGAAATCAGCAGGAGGATTTTGTCAGTGATCCGCAGGGTAAAGCCCACCACAGGAAGCATTCAAGGCCTATCTCAAACTGAAGAGACCTCACCGCTGTGATCTACAGGCATTGCAATTCTTAAAGCAAAGGTACTTTCAGACCTCTGCTTTAAGCATTCCTCATGCAATTAGTAACATGGGAGTTTATTATGAGAAGGGAAAAAATCTGCAAAGTGCTGCATCACTCTGAGTGGACTTACTGGCTTAGGTTTTCATGAATGTGAAGTTATGACTGCCCTTCATTTCCTGCTGAAGACAAGTCCCAGAAGCTGCCTAAATTATCTGAACTACAGACAATGGAGGTTGTATTGTGTGTGCCTACCCTGCAGGACCAGTAGTCTACTACTGCAAGTATTACCAAGTGCTTCTCCTAAAATGAGATCATGGATGTTACTGGTTTGATTCAAGATTTCTGTAGCCAACATAAAAGTCTGTTACTGTTTTCAGCTTCTCCTTTTTTAATAATAGCACTGATCAAGCAATCGACCACAGGACTTCGGTCATTATCAAGCAAAGGAGTGCTTGCTTCATGCCTGTAAAGAGAATTTCTTGACAGAAAAGAGAATGAATGAGTTATTCGGTTTTCTTGTGTCTCAGTCCTCTTCTTACCTTTTTCCTGTCTTGCTTTTTAACATGGTAAGATCTTCAGGTTGAGGGCTGTTTCCTGACATGTTCATACATCACCCTGGTGGCATCTTCCAAATACGTCCATATAGGAAGTCTTGTCTGTGATTCATTTCTTATTTTTCAACAAAAATTTCTTCTGAGAGGAAGTGGGTGCCTAAGAATCAGAGACCCTCAGGGACTTAGTCCTTGTAGTGGTCAGTCCTATTTTAAAATGGTGTTTATGCCTCTGGGAGCAGGAGTAGAATTACCTTTGGTACTTAAACTCTCTGCTCAGTGAGTGAGGCAGACTTAGTAAAACTCGCACCACCATTGACATGATGGCAATGGGACATCCTGATGCAGGGCTATGATCCCAGGTACCGCTGATTTGTTGCTCTCAAGTGATAACTACACCAACTACACCCTGAGCCAGCTCCAAGAAATTGTTTCATTTGGTAGCTGTTGCTGGTGGCCAATAGTGAACCAACATTACCCTTGCAGAAAGCTCTAATAGAGCATCTCCTCAGAAATGAGAAAACAGAGTTTCAGGTGCAGCCTTAGGACTGAAGAGGATTCAAACCCATCATATGTTTTTCTCAACAACTACCTTGTTCCTCACAGGAAGCCAACAGCAGAAACATCTGATGGGATCATTTCAAATATTTGTGATGGTCAGCTCAGAACAGTATTCTAGTCCTGTTTCTATTGGATTTTATCCATTTTTTTTAATGTCATGAATGTTATTTGTAAGTGTATAAAGTGTATAAACAATTTTGGAGCAAGGACTCCCCTCTGCACCATCCCAGAGAGTCAAGTGCCATTTTTTCCTCTCCTCCACCTTGTGACTTATGTGTAGACTGATCCAGCTCCAAGTGGAGGAGGAAGCATCTTACCTTATTTACCCTTACCTTGTTTTTCCCGAGGCATTTATAAGCTGCAGGAAAAAAAAAAAGAAAAAAGAAAAAAAAAGAAAATAAAAAGTATATTTGATCCTCTGAAACCAGAGGAGGGAATTGGCTCTTCTTTTGAGGAGAGGATTGCTGTACTTTTAGCATGAAGGTGCCTCCAGAAAGCTGTGACCACTACTGAGCCCTGAGCTGTGTATCTTGTGGGTCCTCTCCTTGGTTGTTGGACTGGATTCCTCAAAGCAGTGCAGGGATGTGAATCTCAGGTGGCTTCAGAAGGGAACAAGCATACATGCAACAGCATTTTTGGGCATGGCCCGTTATGCCTGCTGGTGAAAGGTGTTTAGAAACTCTCAGATTCCTAAGGATTTCAGAGGTTAGGCAGTTACTGCAACACCTAAGCATCCAAGTTTCACCTAGATTGTACATGAGATGCCCACACGGTTTTGGGAATCTGGCTTAAAATTCCCTGTGTCTGAACAGAGTAATCTAGGCCAAGCAAAGTGTGATGTTAATGCAACTTAATATATCCAGGTATGAAGCTAAATAATTTGGAATAACTCAGCTCATCAGTGTACTGCCTGGATGCTGCCCAGCCTAAAAGTCAAGTTAACGGCATTTTAACCTCAGGTCTGTAGACTGCATGCACTAAAATCAAGATCTGCCTGTGTGAATTCATAGATGAGCCTATAACACCTTTTTGGAGCCCGGAGTGAAAGTTGGCATTGATTCTTGAGGGAGTCTTATGATGATTTTTAGACTCACACATTATAAGGAGAAAATAGGCTTGGATGTGAAGCTTTGTTCTCTCTGGTTCCTCACCAAATAATCACACAAAAACCTAGAGCAACTCAAGACTTGACTGTGATTTGCAGCTCTGCTGCTGTGCCCACAGGACTGAGAGCATCCTCCGCTTCTGCCCCCCTGTCCTATATGCAGTGTGAAAGCCCTGCCATAAGCAGCACGACTGCGACCTTCTGACCACTGGTGGTGAACAGCTTTCCTCTCATAATTCAGCATAGAGACCCTCTTGCCCCTTCAACTCTAATCTCCCATTTCCGTCCCTCCCCCCCCAAAAAAAAAAAAAAAAAAAAAATCTGGAAAACAAAACTCCCCTGCCCCTGCCCGAGCTGCAGCCTGGATGTGTCTCCCAAGCTGCCGGGAGCAGGATGGCAGCCGTTTTCGCTCGGCTCTGGCACTCAGGGGGTTTGCACTGCGAAGCGGCTGAAGAAGCGATGTCAGGAGCGGGACAAGAGCAGGGTGGGAGGAGATCTGCGTGGCCAGGCGGGATGGTCCTGGCAGCGGCTCTGCCGAGCTCTCCCCCGGAGCCTCCCCAGGGACGGAGCCGTCTCTCACTCCCGGCTTCTCCCATGCCACTCAAGAGGGAGCAAGAGAGGAGGAAGCAGCGGAGTCCCCCCGCACACCCACGCACCGTCAGCGGGCAAACCATGAGGAAGGGGCTTCTGGTCTAAGCACTTCTTCCACTTCCACGAGGGGCAATGGAGGAGCAATATATTTCCAAACTCCACCCGCTTGTGGATTACGGAGCTGGGGTCTTCCTTCTGATAATAGGTGAGTACACAAGCCGTCCGCTTCTTTAAGGATGCTAGGAGCGGATGCACGGAAGCAGCAGCATCCAAGCTGGAGGGACATGGGAGACAACCTGCTGGTGCACAGGCTGTGCCTCCTCACTGGTGGGGAGCCAGGATTAATCTCAGATTTGCCGTCTTTCCCTCTGATGCCTGAGACTTGCCAGCTCAGCTTCACCTCTGCAGCATCATGAGTATTCAGACTAAGTTCCTATCTCTTATCCCAACATCTCGTCCTCCTGTGTGGGACAAGGCAGCCTGTCACATGTGTCTGATTGGTCTGTCCTCAGTGTTGTTTGGTGTGGGGAGGAAGGCTTTGTATGAAGAACAGCTGTGCTTTGGGAGGATAACCTGGTAAAAAGCAGTAGTAGTTTCCAAATCACACTTCTTTTTGTCTAACGGCCTGTTTGCCCTGCCAAAGGCAAAGGCACTTGCAATTAAATGCAAGGGGGTTGGGTACCACACAGTCTGCTCCAACATGGCTTTAGTGGAGCCTTTTCTTCCTTGAGTGTTTGTCACATGTGCCCAGGTGATCTGTTTGACATAGATGCAGATTTGGAGAGGAGATGAAATGGTTTAGGCATGAAATCCTACTGATTTTTAATAAGATGTGAGTCCCTCCCTCCCTTCAGCTCACTTGAAAACTCTGGATGAGTTAAGAAAGACAACTCTGAAGAGCTCAGGGAACTTTTAAAGCATATACAGAGGTGCCAAATGAATGTGTGTGTTTATTGCTTGAGTCTCAGATTTTTATCTCTGTTCCACTTAATTCTTATTTTTGTCTTTGCTGTCCTTTCTTGGGTTTGTGCCAATGTGTTCGTTCCATTTTGTTGCACGTTACTTGATTCATTCCTCTACGGGCACCTTATTATGTAGTATCTGTTAGCAAATGCAACCCTCCTCCTTCTCAGCTACAAGGGGACACTGACAGAATCTTTTTCCATGTCTTTATTTCATTTCTGACCTTACAGGATACCTTCTCAGGAAAACCTTTGATTAAAACTTAGCTCTAGAAAAATATTCACTTGAAAGAAAAGTGCAAATGAATTGTCTGCTGAATATACTTCTGACACTATCGTTATAACAGTGTTATATTTTGAAGTCCTATGGCATATCTGGATAATATATGTCCTAGAGACCCGTGACACTTGCAGTGTAATCTCTGTTTTGTCAAATGCCTCTGGCAAACAATTTCTATACTTGTCTCACCACACTCAGAGAGCACAGGTACAGTGTGGGCATCTGAGCTGTGGCACATACTAATTCTCAGCTGACAGGCAAGGGAGGACCCTGAGCTGCCCAGCCAACCAATCCACTTAGATTATCCAGGTAACTGAGAGCCTAGGAGCCTGCACAACCAGGAGCAACACCTGGTGCCCCAAGGAAATCCATGTTCTGAGACAACAGTGGAAGATACATAGCCAAGAAAAAGGAAGGTTTGGGGAAGTGGTGGGTAACAGATGGGGATAAATGAGCGGGAGAGCTGAAGTTCTTCTGTATGAAGAAGAGATAGGTGGGGATACTACTGGAGAACAATGAATAGTGGATTGGTACTTAATAGTGTATTTATATAAGATATTGTATGAGAGAGGAGAGAATGGAGGCGAGCTACTCAAATGAGAGAGGAGCCACAGAGGGATCCCACAGAGGGTGGGATATAGTTCATGGAAGGGGGAGGTGGGTTACATGAGGGTGGACAGCTATAGTATGGCAGAAAGAAGGGCAAGATGTGGTCTAGTATTCATATAAGAAAGTTTTCCTCAGTCATTAAGGCTGGCCAGTCTTCATGAACTATAAGAGGCTGTGAACAGGAATCTGAGGGCCTCTTTGCTCTAGCAGATACGTATCAGAAACAGCCTGGCAAGGTTGGGTAGGAGAGCATGGCAGATTCACACCAGCGCATTTTGAAATCTTCAGTGTAACAAAAGTTTGGCCGGGGCTGAGACTGAATTCTAGCCAGTCTCCTGGTGTGTCCTGTGTTTGAGACCTTAGCTCCAGGCTAACGATGGGTATTTTTCAAATCCTTTGCATAGTCAAGCACTTCACAGGTGTGCTAACCACACAATTTTGTTGTCTGTCCTGATTCTTCTCTTTTAGCTATCCTGACTATCCTTGGAAATTCAGTGGTCCTTGCTACAGCTCTGAGACGCTCTTCACTCCTGAAGTCACCAGAGCTGCTCACAGTAAATCTGGCAGTTGCGGATATTGGGATGGCGATCAGCATGTACCCGCTGGCTATTGCATCTGCCTGGAACCACGCTTGGCTGGGAGGAGATGCGTCCTGCATATATTATGCCCTAATGGGTTTCCTTTTTGGTGTCTGCAGCATGATGACACTGTGTGCAATGGCTGTGATTCGATTCCTTGTTACCAATTCATCCAAATCTAACAGTAAGTAATGAATTACCTCTCTGGTACCCTAGCAATGGCATATTTGGGCTGTATTGCTCAGAGAAGCACTCTGTTGAATAGGGCATACAGTACCAGTTCAATAACTTTAGGACTAAATATCAAACCTCTAATGTTTCTAGAAGGATTGATTAAATTTCTTATTCAGCAAAACATTCAGGCTCCTTGCTCTATACTAATGTGAAGAAAAACTGCCCAAAGCTGGAGAGCCTGGATGTTCTGCAGGATCTTCCTATTCATCGGCAAACAGATATATTGAAACTTAAAAGGAAGGAGAATGCTCTCCTGGTGTTCCTGGGCTGGGAGTGTTAAGTGTTTTTGTGTCAGCGGGATCCTGCAAAGCTGCCTTACTGAGCAAATTTCAGATAGACACGTAGGGCTGCCCTCACATCTCACCTGATCCAGGGACATTTCTGATGAGTTTCTCAAGAAGACTTATGCCTGTATAGCCTGTGGGACTTAGTGTGAATAAAGTTACTGTTCTGGACCTCAGAAACTGTCAGTTCAGGTCTCGCTGCTTCATAGTCATTTATATTGGCCTGTTATGTATCAAGAAGCATCCAGAGCCCTTCCCCAGATTTTCTATAGTGGAGATTTAGTAGGAGCATGATACAGCTTCCATACGCTTCGAATATCTGCAATTTTCATGGAGATTAAGGCCTGATAAAGGCTGAAAGTTGATGCATATCCAAGCTGTACTCCAATATGGAACTGGGTAAATAGCTGAAATGTTCACTGAAACTCAAGAAATGTTGACCCCTTCTCAGTCAGGTATTACATTCAGTGCTATTATACACCTTTGCTATGATATTATATACCTCTTTTCTGCCTTTTTCACAATAGTATTAGAGATGACAGTAGTATTAGAGATAGGACTGTATCTCATTGGTATATGGATGCACAAGTTTCTTAAGGGTGGGAGATGTGAGTCCACATGCCATCCTTTACACACTCATACTGACAGATGAAGCAGGAAAGTTTCCAGTCGTATGAGCTGGTAGCAGCACACCTTGCCATATAGAGCATGGGTCCATCCAGGCCTCTGTGTGTGTGTAAACATTAGCACAATGGTGCTGCAGCAATAGAAGGAATAATATGACATAGTTAGGAAGACACTGCTCATTTATATCCAGTCCTTTAAAAAGATGCAGCACCTGAAAACTTGGCAGTATTCAGCATACTGCTATATTTTGGTGGGTTTCGAGCTGCTGGAAGAGTACATTGGGGATTCTGCAATTGCAATGTCTATAAATTGAACCTTGGTCATTGACTGGTAACTGTTAATCCAATGGTTGGGGAACTGCAGCAGTACAGCCGTAGTTGCTGTCACCATCCTCCTGCTGGAGAACAGGTTATGCCTCAAATTGTGCAGTTGAGGTGAGATCCATGTGGACTTGTGCTTCCTCTTTCTTGCAGGTAATAAAATCTCCAAGAACACTGTTTGCATCATCATTACTGTCATCTGGCTCTACTCCTTGCTCTGGGCTATTCTGCCCTTGATAGGCTGGGGCTACTATGGCCCTGAGCCATTTGGGATCTCTTGTACAATAGCCTGGAGTAAATTCCACAGCTCCTCCAATGGCTTTTCATTCATCCTGAGCATGTTCCTCTTGTGCACAGTCCTACCTGCACTGACCATTGTTGCCTGCTATTTGGGAATTGCCTGGAAGGTTCATAAAGCGTATCAAGAGATACAGAACATTGACAGGATTCCTAATGCAGCTAAACTGGAGAAGAAGCTGACTTTGGTGAGTTATCCCAGAAGAGACTGCAGTTATCAGGAGCTCAGAGGGAACTGGCTCTGCTCATGCACAGCCCACAGTGACCTTCACTGCTTTTGTCCAGAATCAACCGAAGGTGTGGATGGGCTCCAGGCTCATCCAGACTCAGTGCCACTCAGAGTAGCAGAGGGTTCTTGGTAACCTTGATATTTCAGTAGCTTGATGACAATAGGTAAGATATCCTAGATAACATGCAGACTACTAAACATTCCTTAGAAGTTGCACACATGATTTGCAACTTTATGTATATATACATATAAATAAATAATAAATATATATATATTTTAAATAATCACTTCAGTTGCTCATTTCCTTTGTAAATCCAAAAATGTCCCAAGTTTTCTATAGGCCAGTCTATTTGATAAGATATACTTTCTGGTAGGATGATGTCTCCCATGACATATTGCAGCCAGAGCCAAGGAAGGAAAAAAAACAGTTGTTCCCTTGTAGGAATCTTTCTGTGTAGACTTGCTGGATGGGAATAAGAGAATATAAGCACTGTCTGGAGTTACCTATGCTTATGTCACAACACAGCAAATATACTGTTTCAGGTATTTAATCGATTTAAGGTGTGGCTTCATCCACATACCATGTGTCTAAGTCTCCTGTTTCCCTTTCAGATGGCTGTGCTCATCTCTGTCGGGTTCCTGAGCTCCTGGACACCATATGCAGCAGCCAGCTTCTGGTCCATATTTAACTCCAGCGATTCCTTACAGCCCATCGTTACACTGCTGCCCTGTCTCTTTGCCAAATCTTCAACAGCATATAACCCTTTCATTTACTACATCTTCAGCAAAAGTTTCCGTCACGAAATTAAACAATTGCAGTGTTGCTGTGGCTGGCAAGTTCATTTCTTCAGCACTGACAACTCTGCTGAAAATCCTGTGTCAATGATGTGGAGTGGGAGAGACAACGTACGTCTCTCTTCAGCTGCAAAGGCGGAAAGCCAGGGAGCCCCAGCTCACTGAAATGCAGACAAGGTTCCAGAACACAGGTCAAAACCTGGACTCCCTCATGAGTCTGAATGAATAGGGATGAATAGCACATGGGGTTGTCACCGCATATCTTATGTCAAATACTCAAATTTCAGCACATATTTAAGTATATTTGAAGTATATATATTAAGTATATATTTTTAAATAACACCTGATGATTATTTTTAAGCTATGCAACAGAAAAGGTTATTTTTTCCAAGAATTTCCACTTTATAAAAAAACAGATAGATTTATGTCCTAAATAAAACCATTATCAGTTTTGCTGCCACATTTTCTGGAAAACAACTACAACTACCAAAGAAAATGAATTATTTTTGTACTCTTTTCTTCTGCTTTTGACTTTCTGGTGTAATATACCTACAAACTCTTGGCTCTGTCAGTAAAACACCTGTCAGAGAAAACAGGAAGTTGAACACAAGGTGCTAGCAAACGAATAAGACTGAGAATGTAACTTTCTCAACAATACGGTCAGAAAACCGTATGGGTCACAAGAATATTCACTGCCAGGAAAATTTGTTAAGTGGCTCGTATCAGAATGTCTTAAAGAGATCTACTGTTCCTTGCTCCACCAAAGGTACTGCAGCAGCTCCTCACATCATCAGCTGGATGTGAGGAGTTGACAGTGTGGCACAGTTAGGTATAACATGCCAGAAAGCTGCCCTGCAGATGCAATCTTAGCTCTCAGTGCTTCAGTGAGAGGTGAAGACCCAGTTCCTCACTGGCTGCAGCACTTACACAGTTGCAATAGAGAACAGAGTCTGCTGATTCAGTTGGAAACACATTTGCAACCACAGGATCATTCTGCTACCCCATTTTCACAAGAGATTCTGAGGTGGAAAAGGTTAGCTCTACAGTTTAAATCTCTCTCCCACTTACTGTTTGTGATGCTAAAGGGCATAAGCACAGCTCTAATTTCAAAATATGGGTGCCGTACAACATATCACTTCATAACTAGCAGTTCTTGCTTTCACTGCTCACTCTGCTAAACACATCTATCTTTGCTAAAGATGCAGTGAAGATGGAGGAATTAAATCAAAGGCAGATTTGACACAGATTTTTGACAAGAATCTGAAATAACAGACTTAGAATTCTCAAAAATTTTTCTCACCCTCAAACCCTAATAATTAGTTTTATTGCCATAAACTACAGTTAAGGCCAGGAACAGGATTACGATGGGGTTAAGCATTCTACGGAATGTAACATGCTGGGAAGAGAGCTGTTACGGTAAATGACAATTATTATTTTTATTTGTTTTTGAGTTAAAAAATAATCTGATATGAAAATGAAGCTGTTTTTTAATAATCATCTCTCGGAGTTTTTGCTTTGACTTGCTCAGTTGCTTGGTGTTTAAAATAAACAGCAATACATATATTTTTACCTGGTAATTGCAGATTTGTGAAAGGAACAAAGGCATGTATGTTAAAAAGGTAACATGAGATTCCCCAGTGAAAAACTAGAGCAGAACAGCTACACACCCACTCACAAATGTTTTTAAAGGGGATGTATGCAACATGAAAAATATGCCACTCTATAATACATATAATATCTGTGTAAAACCAAAAGATCTCTGTATTTTGCTAATGTTTAAGATAATGTTTTAATGGCTTGATTTATTACCTATGTACTTAATTTTTAAAAATCAAAGTCTTTGTGTAAGAAATATGACTCAAATCTCTTTTTCCTTGTCTATACTCCATGAGGATCAAATCTGAAATTCCCAAGGGAGACTGTGCATTTTATATGTTTTTATAATACACAGAGAAAAAAAAAGAGACAATACCAGGCTCCCTTTGGGCCAGAGAACTTGGTCAGGGGATCAGTCAGCTTTCATTAAGTCTCATCAAGTTCATTTACAGTCAAATTATCATTCAGAATTCATAGTATTTCCTACCCAGCCCTGGACTGTGTTGTCAGCTAAGTGATGTTCTAGATGCTGAAGCACTTAGGGGTGAATCCTCACCCTAATGTTTACAATCACCAGCACAATCATCTCACGATATAAACATTTAAGGTAATAACTTCAAAAGCATCTAACCTGATCACACGTTAGAGGTAGGTGCTACCTGACCAAGCTGCAGAAGTTTACAATGCAGACATTCGTATCTGAGCTGCTCACCTTTAGTTCCTTTTGTAATCCATAGGAAGAGATTAGTAGTTAGTAATCCACAGTTACAGATCAATTCCTCATCTGATAGGTTGAATTGTGCCCTATGTTTATTTCCCTTGAGCATAAATGGTGATGAGACATGGTTAGTTAACATAAATACCACACCGACTTGCACCAAACTGGAATTCAATGCCTTATTTTGAAAAGCCTTCCAAGCAGCCTTCTGTCCACGTAGGCCCAGAAATACCTTAAAGATCTAGCCCATTTCTCTTCATTTTTCTTATTTGCAAAATGAAAGGAGAGACCCACTTCAGACCAAAGATCAATTGTTTTATAGAGATCTTTGCTAAGGGGCAGTTAAGGGGTCAACTCTATGGAAACTTGGGTTCCACCCATTTCTTTGCCAGTAATACTTGTGATCTTGGGCAAATCACTTTAACTTTGTCTGGAGTTCTTCCCCTACCCATACAGCAGAGAGGGTCTGGTTGTTCATCACTGCAAAGCAGAGGTTATTTGATAAAAAGCAAAAGAGAAGTGTAAAAGTAGTAACACTAAAGGTGTAAAGCCTGAGAATGGAAAATGGACTACACTCCCCTTACAATGTTTTGCTCTCTGCAAGATCAAACTACTATGTTTTGTAAGTTACTCTTCAACTGAAAGTCAAATGGAAAGTTTGTTTTGCATTTAGGTCACTGGCCGAGGATTTGGTACTGCACTCAAAATTCTTGCTTTTTCACAGCTTCTTTCAAGACGGGTAATGCACTACAGCAAGGTAATTTCTATCTGTAAATCAGATGCCTTTCTCCAGCCTCTTGGCCTGTCTGCATCTTTGCATGTTTTTAAAATATAAATTGCCTTACATATACAGCAAGATCTACTGCTTTGGAACTAGAATGACAAACGACTGTCTGCCAAAGAGTAACCTGCTTTTCACTCTTAATGAGAAGATCTGAGTGCCTAGTCATGTCCTGTAATATATCAAACCATTCACATTTAATGAAAATATTTCAGTATATTTGCAATTATGTATTTGCTTTTGCCAATTACCATTACAACGAATAAGAGCACAGACTTAAAGCAGTCAGTAATAAAGACTGGGCACAGCGCCTGAGATTTGATTTGATAACCATAAAACTGTTATGCACAGTATCACAGCCTGATATTAATTTACCAGTATTACTATATTCATAGTTATGCTTCTCCAGCAGCAAACTTATGGAAAAACAAAACTGATTTTAGCTTCCTTAATAATAAGGAATCACTACTTAAGCAGTGGAGTGATGTCTATCTTAAAGGAAAGTTCATTCACTTAAATCCTTTTTTTTTTTTTTTTTCTCTCCTTTTTTTTTTCTCCTTAAAAGACTTAATACAAATATCTCATGTGGAAGCCCTGGTGAGAAAATGACAATTTTTTTCCTTGATTCACCATTTTCTTTTCCCACTTTGATATAACAAGACAGAATCAATGTACTTCAGTCAGTCCTAATCTTCTACTTTAAAGGCCCCCCCTTTAAACATGAAAGGCCTGAAGCGATTCCAATTGAAGCTGGTGGGAACTTTTTATTGAACTCAAAGGAAAGACAATGCTGATTTTAAAGATCATTAAAATTTTAGAGTTTTTTTTTTTTTTTTTTTAAAAAAAAGGGATTCTGTAAGGCAAGTCTCTCTAGATGGTACACATTACCGAAGAGGGCAAGTGCAGAAGCCATAAACAGGAAGAAACAGATTAAAACTAAAGTCATGACAAAGTTTAGAGGTCAAAAACACTTTGACTACATCTTTTCTAGTTGGCTGGCAAGAGAAGTTGGTCTTGTGCAAAGGTAGAACATAGTATTTTTACTGCTGATGCCTTTTGTATCTTCTGATTTGAACCATAGCAATATGCCCTGAATCAGATGCTAATAAATAATTAAAGATAAAACTTCACGGAGTTTTAAAGACAAAGATTTGCTTAGGTGTCAATACTGTTAACCTTAATTAGAAATACAGAGAGAAGAATACAACAAGCCAATTAACCTGTTCAGTTCTGAGCAATGTGAGAGTATGAGCACATATGCTTTCCTAAAGAAGCTTCTTTTAAGTAAAGATCTCATCAGTTGCAATCCTTGAAGGGAGGGCAAATGCTGTTGACTGGATGTGCCAATTCCAGCCAATTGCAGAAAATCTCATTTTATGTAAAGAACGATGGTGCCGAACCGCTTAGAATTGCACTACAGGCTCTTTCATGGTAGCTATGTGAGTGCTAGCACACGGAGGATTTAGTATTTTATGAAGTGACACAATGAGCAGTAAGACAAAATGAAATGAAAGGGGATAAGGCCAGAACATCAGGGACCGGCCACCAGCAGACCCTCACACCCTTGTTTGCTTTCCAAGGATACCACAAAGGATTTTGCTCTACTCTTTGCCTTTTACATGTATGGATTCAAAAATGGTGAAAAATCACTGATCTTAAGAGTCCAAGTGCTAAATATATTGGAATAGCAAGAGCAATACTGCACATATATACAGAATTAAGTAAAAGAGATGGAAGAAAATTAACCACATTTAAGGAAGATGACAGCATCAGGGAAGGGCAGTAATGCAGACAGGTCAGAGCTGCACAGTTGCTTCTGTATGGATAACTGCCAGGTTCAGGAATTGTATCCCATTAAACCCATCCCATTTGAAATACTATGTTTTATCTACTTGGACCTTTCTAAATGAGTTGAGTCTGATTAATATTAACATCTAAGCGTTGTAGGAGTCAATCACATCTCTGCTAACTTCAGTAATTTTGCCTGAAGACTTCTATGTCTAAAATGTCTGCCTAATACATGATTCCAAAATTTCCAAAGTAACTCATACATAAAAGGGATCTATGGAATAACCAAACAACTGAAAATTTTATTTTATTTAGCAGTACACATGGAAAAAAAAAACAAACCCACTTACTAAGTTACCCCAATAGTTCTATGGATAAAATTTTCATGTGGATATATACATAAATAATTTTCAAATAGAACAAGCCATAAAATTTATAACTTTCTTAGAAAGCACATAACACCATGTCACTGGACAGTGGAACCAAAGGTATGTGGCTGGCCAACTCTTGCTGATGATTATAAGCAATTACTATAAGACTGGTAGCATTGTGTGAAATTTCAGCATTACAAAGATTGCTGCCTCTTATCCAGGCACTTCTCAATATCATCCAGCACTTGGACAGCTGCTTTCGGAATACGAGTCCCTGGACCAAACACATTGGTAACACCAGCTTCATAGAGGAAGTCATAATCCTGTTCAAAAGAAATTTAAGATCTATAGTTAATACTGCAACAGAAAATTGACTATTACAGTAGCTGTGTGGTCTATCCCATATGCTGGGCCTCAGAAAGCATTTCCATCAACTATCAGAGACAGCATGACAGCATCAAGGGAAACAGAAAGAACAATAGCTAGGAAAAATACTAAAAAAGCACCAACAGGAAAGATTTCACCTGTTTAACATCAGATTAAAGGCAGATCCTTGAAGATACTCAAAAAACAATTGGATGTGACACGGAACTAACCAAGCATCCAGCTTTCAAATATGCTGCTTTGACTGATGTCTTGGACCAGTAACTGCCACTGGTCTCTCACTCTGATTTTATGACTGTTTGGAAATTTCAAAAAAGAAGCAGCTATGCATACTGATGTATGTGAGATGTAGTCTCACATATAGGTATAATATATAGAATATATATAGGATATATTATACCTGTTTCAACCATGGGCTGTTAGCATCTCATGAAGAGAGACTGGACAGAGCAAGGTTTGGTTCTCTAAAAAAAACACTAAATAAGAGTTCTGATTGTTCATTTTAAAAGTCAGTCCTTCCTGAATACTTACCTGATTGGCTGGAAAAGGAAATAGTCCGGGAAAAACTGAGCATTTATATACAAAATCAATTTGAATCTCTCAGATGAAAACACTAAGGGTGAAGCAACCAGGCACTTTGTGGATGAATTAAGGAAAATTTTAGGACAAAGGCACAAATGGGACTTCAAGGTCATTTCACAAACTGTTGAATACTTTATGAAATAGCTAAGGAGAACAACTGAGAGGCCACTCTAATCCTAATGACAGGGAACATGAGAAGGGACTAGACAGAGAATGAGACCTCTAGGCGTTGCGACCTGCCATGTGTCTTAGTTCACAACTGTGCCTCTTCAGAACTACTACTGACGGTCATGAGAGGAGCTAGTCTTTACCAGTAATACACAAAGTACTTAGAAACAACAGAGCATAAAGAATACCTCCCTGAGGCTAATCTTTACACAACACAACTTAATATACCATCCAGCAAACACTATGTTAAACCAGGACAAGGTGTACAGGAAAACATATCAATGAGAGCTGACAGCACTGTAACCATCCTGCAGATCTGTACTGACCTGGTGTACACACAGAGCAGCCCTCAGCAGTGTAACTCAACTCTGACATATAGGAAATAGCTAAAAATGGCAGAGACTGAAATAAAGCAGTCTCCTGGTCTTGATGGAGATGGATATTGACCTTACCTGAGGCGGGATGACACCTCCACATATGACAAGAATGTCTGGGCGGCCCAGGGCATTGAGCTCTTTGATAAGCTCAGGCACGAGAGTTTTATGACCTGCTGCAAGGGTGCTCACACCAACACAGTGCACATCTGCATCAACTGCCTGCTGGGCCACTTCTCGAGGTGTCTATGTGAAAAAAGAATTAAATTACAGATCATGTTTAGACTCAACCTGGATGCTGAGCAAGCATCATTGGGAGAATCGCTGCATTCAGAATACACTGAAACGGACACTGTTAACTCAGTCATACCTGGAAGAGGGGACCTATGTCCACATCAAAGCCAATGTCTGCAAATCCTGTAGCAATAACTTTAGCTCCTCTGTCATGCCCATCTTGACCCATCTTTGCAACAAGTACACGAGGCCTGCGTCCTTCGCGATCCATGAACTTGTTAACTCTGATTGGAAACACATGTTGCAGCACTGAGTCACCGAGATCCATTAAAAGTATTTCCACAAATGAAAACAAACAAATCAAAAACACTGTCTGCAACTGTAGCATGATTTCTGTACCTTAAATCAAAGAACTTCCCAGTCATGGTTGGTCTATGTATTCTGTATGCTACTTTAACATATATGTTAAATGACTAATGGATTTCTTATATTTACTACCCTGAACAATATACATACTTAAGAATAACCCTCCACTATTTTTATGCTCAGCAACAATCAAAATACTGCATTCTTTGAGACTTTACTGAGTTGAATTCCAAATAACTAAAGCATAAATCTCAGATTTTAAGAATAGTAAGGACCCATGACTTCAAAAGTACTTACACGGCGCATGGGATAAAGAGATGGGTCCTAGACCTGTGAATTTACACATCATCGTTCCACTGGGCACAGTGATGACTATGCTCTCATTCCAGTGCCTCCTTTTTTCTAGGTTAGTGGCAACCCAGATTTTTGCTTGATTAAAGCAACTGTATAATCACAGCCTCAGAAATCAATCTTTCATTTTACATCTTATTGTCCATACAGTGCCAGTCTCTATCTTGTCCTGGGACACTAAGATTACTCTCAGAAATACTACTAAAAGTTATTTATTTACTTTTTACAATATTATACTATTTTGTGCATTGTATTAATGACAGTCTGTATGGATTTGAAACCATCTGCGGACGTGGCTGGTGTAGTCACTGCATGAACTCGGCAACTCAAACACTCCAGTGACGCAAAATAAAGCATTTAATGACTGCAGCTTGAACAGCCCCAGGAAGTGATGTCAGGACAGGAAAAAGCTTCACAAAGTAGTGGTGAGGGACAGTTGGCCAGTTTAAAAAGGAATAGGTCAAGGGAGCTGGGGAAACCAGAAAATCAGACTGACAAAGCTTCTGCTTGAGGATCTAAAGAAGCTTGGCCTGCAGAATAGAAGGGGTGCTAAGGATATAAATGAAGTAGGCATCTGACTTGATATGCGACTTCTTAAAATCCTTTTCTTTGTATTACTTTGTGTTCCCGTATTCTTATTCTAGCCTTAGAATTTTAGGAACATTAAGAGTGAAATTGCAGGGACAACTTATGGACTGAACAAAGCCCCATTTTGAAAATATGAATTCCTGGAGATATTTGTAGAGATTATTATTACATAGCCTTTGAAAGAAGCAATGCAGTATATGAGGATTTCAGGCAAAGTTTCTCAAATTCTTAATCTTTAGGCTGACTGGTCTATTTGAACAAAACCCCCAAAACATTAAACCACCTGGTGAATTTTGTTTATAAACACATAAAAGTTTTGACTGCCCTCTTATTGCACTCTACTCTTTTCATTCTGCTTACAGACACAAGAATGAGTGTGCAACGCTTGTTTTGTTCTGCAATCATTTCTGGGATTGATTTCTGCTAAATTGTACCCATGTCTTGCAGAATGCTTCTCTAGCAAGTAGTGAGCATCACAAAAGTTCAATGGGTTTAATGTCATGCTGTGTTCAGCTTCTTTAGAAGTTATTCTTACCTATTGATGGCATAAAGAATTTCATCACTCTCTCCAAACTCCTGGCGATAAGCTCCACTCACCATTCGGTCACTAGCTTTATGTTCCCCAAACACCTTCTTCATTGCATCTGTTATTTCACCGACGGTGCACCTAAGGTACAGAAGCAAATCATTAATGTTATTAGTTTTATATAAAAACAGTGGATACAGTGGCCCAATTATTTGCCTTGCTCCAGGAGCAGATTCAATCATACACAGCTCTCCTTTGGTTCTGCAATTGTAAGCATCCGACTTTCTCTACTGTCATCCACGAATAGAAGATGTAAGAGTATTTATTACATATAACAAAAACCTTGCATATTTTTCTGATGTGAAAAATGTTACAAAAGACAATGCAATTAAGGCTGTTGCATAGCAAAATATTTCAGCAAATTGAATCTTAAATTCTCTGCCTTAAATCATTTAAAAATCTTGAGCTTATCTTCCTGTGAAAAATCTATCATGCAGACCTGTACTAAAAAGATGATAATGGAGTGTCAGTACTGCATAACGACTGTGAAGGCACACTGCTGAGCTCCTGATGATATGTTTCATCAACATTTTCATTAAAATTATACATGAATGGGAAGAGAATAAGGAATGCACACATAAATATATACAAAGAAGTGAATACGACTTGTTACATACTCCATTAAAGTGAAATGAAAAAATACTATCCTTATAACAGTTTGAAACCCCAACTATCTGGTCACTGATTAATACATTTCATCCTGTGGAATTTATACTTCTTCTGGTCATTATAGCTAAATTTACATTTCGCTATAAACTACTCTTAGCCAAAAACAGATTAACGCTTTTAAAATAGGACAGTATTGCTTTTTTGGAAAAGTTACAACTTCTTGTCCACATGCTTTCAGAAAGAGATGGCCAAATTAATTTACTCAGACTGTACTCTCTGCCACACACACTTCCTGGAAGGGTATTTTGGAAGCTCTCTTGCTTTTATCCATTTTTATTTTCTTTCTCAGCACATTAAGGAATTCATATGTGGATTCATGAGGACCACAGCCTAGAATAGCAACTAATGTTAAATAATACCAAAGGTACAACATCTGTGCAGCTCTATCTGAACATAACTGACACTCTTCTGATAATTATTTATTCATCAATGCTTTAGATTTAGTCAGTATGAGTTATAAATCAACTTGTCTGTATTTGCATCAGAATCTATTCACACCATTATGTAATACTTCAATTTTACAACACCTGTGGGATCTCAGAAATCTTAGCAAACAATAGCTGAGCTACAGCGAAGAGCCTTCACAGCAGTTTTGTTTTCAGAGCATCTAAATAGTTGATTCTCTGGTGTTTAGCAGTTTCTCTGGTAGATTTTGAAGTGGACAATAAAAGAATAGCTATATTCTTTATTCTGTATTCTATTAATCTGCAGCCCTTAAAATTACTTTCCTTCATCTTGAAAACCCATCTTTTCCATTCAGTTGGAGGCAGGCATTGGTCTCTAACATGCTAGTAGCATTGGCCTCCATCCACCCCTTGTTAAGACTTAGAAGTATGTTCACTTAAAAATCTTTTATCCAGTGTTGCCCGTTACAGAAGAGCTCCCTGTAGACACAGAACTCCTTCACTCTTCATCAGATCTAATGATGATTTCCTCCTATGGTCATACCATAGGGGACACAGACTACACAGTTCTATGGCAGATGCAAGAATTTTGTTTGGTATTTGCTCCGCACATTTAAAAAAAAAAAAAAAAAAAAAAAAAAAAGGAGTTGCAGTCCATTACTGCCTTTACAAATATTAAAAACAAGGTCACTGAGTAGACAAACTAGAAGACATGAATCTCTACTAGCATTATCCTCTAATGACCTCCACAGTTCAAAGACAAATGCTGACATACTGCTGAGAGTCCTGACAAGCTCTCTTTGGAAGCAAATATGTGGCTATTACTGTTGAACAAAGGGGAATGAAGGATTTTGAAAAATATCACAATAAAAAATAAGACAGTACCTCAGTAAAGAGTAGGTTTGGTTTGCTCATTTCAGGGCCACTGGATTAGAACAGTCTTAAATACCTTAGATGAAAAGAGTATGTGTTCTGCAAGACTCTATAGGATGCCTCACTGTCCTTTTACATCTTTTACATTTTTAACATCTTTGCCTGACAAAGCAAGCTTATTTCTCCTTCAAACAAAAAATGTTTTCACATCAATTTGCGGTGCAAGGAAGGATGAAGCAGCAGGCTAAGACTGTGTAAACCCCTTTGCACATTTCAAAGGCTTTCAAAGGCTTTTAATCTCTCTGATCTACAAAACAGAAAGGTGGCAAATCAGAGAAATCTAGTTACATTCCAAAACTGGTAAAAGCTTGTGTGATAATGCAATTAGTATCCATACTGGTTCTTAGTAGTATCCATATTGTTCTTAAAGAGATATTAAGACACAGCTTTAAGAGACTGCAAACCATAACAGTCAAACTGCAGCCACCTTTTACTTCCACCTCTTAATAAAAACCCAAAACATCTTTAGAGGTCAAACTTGCTGACAGAACACTTGAAAACTGTTGAGAGATGAAAACGAACACTAAATTTTTAATAGCAGTTACATATTTCAATCCCCCCTGCCATACCTTGCACGTGCTGCTTCCACTGCAAGTGCCAATAAGTTGCCTTCCCCAGTAGCAGCACACTGTGTTAGAGCAGCAAGACATTGCTGGGCTGCTGCTTGATCTCTACTAGCCTTCACCTTAAGCGGAGAGTAAAAATAATCAATTAAATCAAAAAACAAGGTGAACTGGAAATTCAGTGCGTTCTGCTAAGACCTTCTGGTTTCAGATATTTATGCTGGAGACATTAATTCAACTATTGTCCACATACACCTTATTTTTCAAAAAAGCTAAAATTAAAAAGGCATCTCCAGTCTTAAAGCATGTATACAAGTCCATTAAGTAACTCTAAAACAATTTTGTCCATTTTTATTTACTAATTGTAAAACTGAATCTTAATTGCTGATTGTAAAGAGCATTCCTTAATAGTATCTGACAGACTGCACCAAGTAGCCTGAGTGTTGAAATAATGTTACACACTTTTAGAAAAAAGCATTGCACAGATATTTTCTTTCTTATTTTCAGAAAACATATAGCTCTTGATTTGAAAGATCAGATATATATTTCTGAGACTTTCTAAATGCTCCAATGATTAAAACCAAATGAACACACTGAAAACATTTTTGTTACAAAGTGTTAAAATCCAAACATGTTTTGTATTTGTAACAAAAATGTTCTTTGAGGTCTCCATCAGCCTCCACTGAAGCTGCTAAACAGAAATTCAGCTTCTCCACTAGGTTTTAGACTGGATCCTCCCAAATTTTAGGGTCACTTTTTTTTTGGGCAAGCCACATTCCCTTAGTATTTACTTTAGTACTATATAAAAGTACAAAAACTTCTACTTTTGGGAAGGTAAGTCCTACCTTATTAATCTTCTCAATCTGCTTGTTACGGACTGAAGTATTATCAATAGCCAAAACTTCAACCGTCTCCTCTTTTTCTAACTGGTGCTTGTTTACTCCAACAATTACTTCAGAACCTATTTCCAACAGAAACATCAGAAACTAAGAATAGAGTTGCAAACTATTGGCAAAGACCACAATAATTATATCTCAAAAAAAAAAAAAAAAAAAAAAAAAAAAAAAATTGAGCTTTGCTTTAAAACTGTTTTGACATTTCAAACATTTAAAATTTGCTTTTTTTCAGGAAGGACCTAAGCCCGTATTTTTCATTATGATTAAAGATGGTTAGATGTAAGAACATTCAGTCCAGTGAATATTGATATAGAAAACTAATCCGAAAAAGAACACTACTTATCTTACAAACTAATTTAGTAAGAACACACTAGCATATATTGCCTTTCAAAATTTGCATACTTGAATCTTACAGAAATGAGCAGAAGCACTGCTCTCTGGCACGGCACTAGATTCACTCTTCTGATTTACCAGAAAAATAGGAAAATGAAGTTTCTACCTAAAACTATTCTTCATGAATAAAAATAAATTTATCATGTTGGAAAGCCAAATTGCAGTTTTCTGCCAATATGGATCTAAAAATCATTTTTACTTGCAGTGCTAGGTAACTATACGCTTCCAACTAACATGAAGTAATTCATCTTGGGAGAGGAGATACAGAACTTTTTACATAATACTGAATTTATTATTCTCTAACAGTCTTAACTAAATGCCTGCTTCAAACTTATCTTCCAAGTGAAAAAGCTTATATATCTCTTTTTATGTTAGAGTTACCTCTGGTTTCTGCTACTGGAACACAGACTACAAAAGTGGAATNATATATATATATATATATATATATATATATATATAGTGTGTGTGTATATACATATGTGTGTGTGTGTGTGTGTCTGTATATATATATATATATATACACACAATATATATACAGATATACTATATACATATATCCATGTGTGTGTATATATATCCCTGCATATATACACACAACGCATATATAGACAAAGAACTGTATCCTCTCTAATTTGAGGCAACCGCAGTTTTTTGGTCTTCAGTAAAAACAAGTACTTCTCAAGGAAAAGTAGAAATCTGGTCACATGTATTCAATATTGCCATCTGCTGGTGGCCACATTTTTATATGTGGAGGAAACACAATTCATAATTCAAATATAATTTTTCTACAGCTTTATCTAGTCTAGTTTTAAATATGTCAAGCAAGATTATTTTCATTCATTTTTCTTGGCAGACTCCCATGCACTTTTATTCCAGAATCTTTCACTGTTGTTCGACTGAAATCTTTCTGTTCTACTACTTACTATCTGTTAATCCTAACTGAAAAAGTGAAAACAAATGAAAATATGTGTGTAAAAAAACCCTTAACAAATGGAATTCTTCATTTCTTAAATCTTCCTGCTCCCTACCAGAGTCAATCCTGGCTTGTCTCCGAGCTGCACACTCTTCAATCCGAAGTTTGGGGATTCCCTCAGCTACAGCTTTGGCCATTCCACCCATTTCTTCAATCTCCTCAATGAGCTGAGAAATTAAAAGAATAGAAAAAATATGTAGTAAAAAGTTTCAGAAATCCAGCTTTTCACTTTTGCTATTAAAAATCTGGACACACAATTACAGCTCCTTCCTCACGGAGGCAGGGTGACTGTATGGCAATTTCCTACTGAAAATGGTCCTCAGACCATGCCTAGGTCCTGTCTAGAAACATTTTACTGGACATGGACTAAAACCACAGAGTGTTAATACAGCAGTATGTACAGTCCCAGGTTAGAGTTTAAGTCTATGTTAGTTAATTTATATTCTTAGAGACTTTGCATAAAAGCAATAATTTGTTCAAAAGGAGAATCACAGGGTTTAGCTCCACAAGTCTAATCTTGCAGACATATACGTAGATAAATTTCTTCAGGATTGCCTTGTTTGTTTCCTGTGCAGAAACAAACAAACAAAAACTGAGTTCTACATGACCATGTCAAATGTATAGTCATAGAGCTGCCTGCCTACATGCTCAGTTATAAAATTTTGCAGTTAAGCACTAGTTTTAAGTTTTTCATAGAGTACCACATACGTGCATCTAGTAGATTGGTTTGATTTCTGTAGAATCTTTGCTTTTATGCACAAATCACAGAGATACAAGAAAATGAGGAATCTCCAGAGCACACAAGAACTAGACAGATCCTGATTATTTGTTCCAAATGGAAATATTCCCCTTCTGAATGTAACCTGCTGAAAGGTTGATGTCCATATAGACACACAGACACACACATATATATGCACATATATACATACATAGTGTATTTTTATCAAGTTCACTTACAGGAAAAAGAAAAAAAAAATAAAATAGAGCAGGACTGTTAAAGAATTCCTTCACAGCAAGTCACCCATACATCAAATAGTTCCTAAAAAGACATTTCTGAAATAAAAAAAACTCAATGGTCCTAAACCACATCATAATAAATAAACAAAAAAGCATGCACTCTGACCTTTAAAGCAGCTTCATAGACATCACTGGTGAGGCACTCCATGAGGTAAGATCCCCCCCAGGGGTCTGCTACTTTAGGAATACCTGATTCCTCTTGTATTATGATCTGTGTATTTCGAGCAATGCGAGCACTCTTGACCGTAGGCAAACCCAAGGCTTCATCGAATGAATTAGTGTGCAATGACTGTGTACCTCCAAACACTGCAGCCATTGCTTCAATTGCAGTACGAATAACATTGTTGAAGGGATCCTGGAAGGAAAATGAAAGAATTAAAGCATAAAGGTCCTGCCAAGTGTCTACAGCATAATAAAACGTAATAAGGAATGATTAGTGTGAAGAACTTCCATCCTGGAATTCCAAAAGTCCTGGAACTATGAAGAGCATATCTGGCAGGCAGGCTACTAGTCAAGATCCTCAAGATCTATTTTGGAACAAAATGTATTTAATATTTTCATTAATAACAGCATTACAAAAGGTAGGAGTTAGTGCTGAAACTTCATGATGCTGTACAACTGAAAGACATCAATAGGAGAACTGGGATATTAACCAAAATAATTTAACAGAATATAATCTGGCCTTTTGCCCAAGATTTTTCTCAGCTTATTTTAGACATCTTGACAGTCAAGATGTTTTTATCTGTCCTTATAATTAAAGAGTAGTTATGAAGATCTCCAGTGAGAAAGGGAACTGGTATGCTAAAACAGGGTAAAGAATCACCTGCTGCCTGTCTCTGTTACTGTTAATTACTTAAACTCACACAACCCTTCTAATCAGAGAACCCACAAAGGCCACTGTTACAAGTCAGCTAATTTAGTTTTACTGCATTCCTGTGACAGAAATATTGCATATTGCATTTGTTTAAGAAAAAAAACAAAACCACAGAAGTTAAATAACAATGTTTGCAATCAGAATAGAATCTAAAAATAAGTCTTATCACGACTGTTTGAGAAGCAGTCCTCACACTAAGAACTGAAATCCAGTTCTGATGTCATTTAAGTAAATGCATATATATATATATATACACTGCATATATGCAGTACCAAGAGTTATCTTCTTGTTGTAAAGTAACTCAAAAGAAATAGCAGAAAGAGCACCCATTTTCAGAAAAGCAGACGAGCTGTAAACAGCACTGGTCTCTCAAGCTTTTAGAGATATGGGTGTGAATGACTTCCTTGACTACCAGAATGAATTTTCCACATAGTGAGCTTCAGACTAGGGAGCTACTACTGCTCCATCTGGCCACATTCTCAAAGGATAACTAATTAAATCAATCCCGGAGAGAGCTTAAGCAGTCATTCCTGCTTTAACATAAGCACCTCTCTGCATTTACCTATCCGTTTAACAGTTTGGGATCCTATTTTCAATTCAGTATCTTAGAACAGGAGCACGGATGCTTAGGACAATGAGTCCGATATGGAAATGAAACCAGACTGTGAAAAGTTAGGCAGCACTGAGACTCTGGATATCACCACACCTAAATTATTTTGTGAATATAATCCAAAGCCCTTAATTTCAACGCTTTTAGTTGAGTAATATAGGGTAGCCCAAAATATTGAAGTATTTCCTAACAAGCAATTTGGAAAGCAACACTGCTGGCATTCAACAGTCTTCCTGTTTTTGTAATCAAAAAGATGGATCCAGTGTGTGCATCTGTCAAAATAAAATTAGTTGTCTCATTTAGAAAGCTGCATCTTTGCTAGTAAAAACAGCAACACCTTTTAGATATATGAAGCTTGAGAACTTACATAAATCATGTACATTATAAATCAGAAATTGAAGACCAATTTCTAACCTGCTCAGTGAGTGACCAGCCTGAAGTCTGACAATGGGCTCTCAGAAGAAGAGATTTGGGATCCTTGGGCTTAAACATTTTCTCTATTAGATGAGCCCACAGCCGCCTCCCAGCTCTTAGCTTAGCTATTTCCATATAGAAGTTCATGCCAATTCCCCAGAAGAAAGAAAGTCTGAAACAAGATCACACAGACAGGATAAAATACTAAACCATTCTAATAATTCTATTTAAGCAATTGAAAAGTCATGTGGCAAGTTGATTTATTTTAAATATATAACCCTTATGTAAGATGATGGGAATGACCTCAGACACTGATGCCAGTTGTAATGGAATGGCACAGATCTGCACTAATAAACATAGTCTCCAAACAGGGTAAGTGCGGGCCAACAGCAGTGGCTATGGCCCCAATATAGCTGTTAACGTGTCTTCAAGAAATGTCATTAGCGCAGGTCTGTAACACAGACAATCAGTCTCCACTAGAATAGGAGCACTACTCTAGTGCCAGCGAAAGCTCCTAGACACAATTTACTGCAGTCTGTAAGGTTCGTGAGCTGCTTAGAATAAGAAATGTTATGTATTCCTCCTTCTTCTGAAGATTTTAATTAAACCCAAATCAAGCATCAGTTCCAAAACGGGCCATGTAACAAGCAAGAGTGATGAACTACTTTCCCCTTTTATATATTTTCTTTGATCTATAAAAGTAAATATGTACAGTTAAAACAAGTACAACTCTATAAAAAAAGCACACCTTTTAACAGTCAATTCATTACCAAAACGATCTGCTAAGGCTCTTTAGATTTCCTGTTGAGAAAGAATCTATGAAATAAAGCTTTATCTTTTTCTGTAAGTCCAATTTTAGTTTTGTCACAAATCTTGGAAATAGGGGTTAATTCAGCTGATTTGGATAGCCTGTTGCAGTCAAGCTATATATGATCCACATCAGCCAAAAAGAAAGAGACTTCTCAGGAAACTTGTAACTTGCAAATGCTGTAAATGCTCAATTACCTGAGCTTTCCTTTGATAAGTAGATTTTTTCCAAAGATATCAAAACAGCGTTAGTGATCAGAAGACTCAATAATACTGTAGCATAAAACAACTTCCAGAGCTCTTGACAGATTCTGAAATCTATACTAGATGTTATATAAAGACTAGGGGTCTTTCTGGCCCCAAGACCAATTGTCACAACAGACCTTGGCAATGTTTGGGCTTCTGATTAAGCTTTATTCGGTTTACTAGCATAGATGTAATTTAGGTATCTAGTGAACCAGATATACTTTCACACTGCTGAAACTGCATAACAAACAAACAAAAAGATCAACCTGCAATATGACCATTGATAATGTTACTTGTGCAGGAAAACTGAAGTACATTTCAGATCAAGTTCTAGAGGTTTTATTCACTCTTCTGAAGTGAGTTTTGCACTTGCAGATCTGTTTTGCTCACCTTGGTGCAAATTCATCAATAGTAAGGCCAGCTTTAAGTCCAGTTCTGCAGTATTCCAAGCCATCAGCTATAGTATAAGCTAATTCCAGAATGGCATCTGCTCCTGCCTCTTGCATATGGTATCCACTAATTGAAATTGAATTAAATTTTGGCATATGCTGCAAAAATAAAAGACAACAGTGTAATACAGCAGAAGGGGGGAAACTGTACTATTAGTGTTCACAAACAGTCCATTCCTTGTAAACGGACATTAAAACACATCTCCATTAGGCAGTGTTCACAGGCGTGAATTTCACTTTAACAAAGCAGTTTTTCCCTCTCAATATGGTACAAATCTTTTTGCATTATTCATTGCGCTTATATTATCATTCACCATGATAAGCCTCTTTTTCTCTTGACTTGATTACAGGCCGTGTTCCATCTCTTCTAAGAAATTGCAAATAAGAAAATATTTGGTACCATCAAACTTCCTGCTCTAGTATCAGGACTTCACTGTTTCATTATCCCTTGTTCCGCTCCATTTCATAGCTGAAGTCCTCCAAATTTCTTATCTCTTTGTTCCAACTTATAGCTGCATCATACTTCTTAACAATGTGATTTCTTTTTTGTGAAAGAAATTTTTTTTTCTACCCCTTGCCTCCAACCTTCCTTCCTTTCAGGCTTAGCCTTATCTTGGAGTCGAGGCTCCCTTAATAATCCTAAAAAGTAAATTTATAATCCTAGAAAGTACACTTCAAGCGATTTGCAATCTTAACTTCTCCTCCACCCTCTTTCCATAACCATTTCATCTTCACTATGAGAAGTCTCTTTGTCTTCTGCCTTGTTCTACAAAGAGCTCTGCAAGTACATAGTTAATGTGACAGAACAGAAGTAATTACACTTAAACAATGAATACCTTTGAGGTGTACTGAAAGATGTCAGCAATAATCCGCATTGAAGGTTCTGGAGGGAAAATATATGTATTTCGAACCATGAACTCCTTCAATATGTCATTTTGGATTGTCCCTGTCAGTTTGGCTTGGGGCACTCCCTGCTCTTCTCCAGTTACAATGAATGTTGCCAGCACAGGAATGACTGCCCCATTCATGGTCATAGAAACAGACATTTTCTCCAAAGGGATTCCATCAAAAAGGATTTTGGTATCTTCCACAGTATCAATGGCAACTCCAGCCATTCCAACATCCCCTCGAACTCGTGGATTGTCTGAATCATAACCACGATGAGTGGCTAGATCAAAAGCAACTGACAATCCCTGCTGGCCAGCTAGATGAAAGAAAAAAAATAGACAAAAAGAAAGATCGATTCCAAAGTGTTAGACAGGCTTGCTTTTAGAAAAGCGGTTAATTTTATTTTAAATCACCTAGGCTTGGCTGATAAAGCAACTTTTGATGTTAAAGACAGTTCCCTCCCCAAACTTGTCCGAAGTTTTCTAATCTATGTAGAACTTGAGTTTTAAATGAAAAAGTTTTTAAACTGAGAAAAAAAGATGTGGTCCTTTGATCTGAGCCACATAATCAAAACCTGGGTTAATAAATTACTGAATAGCTGTTCATCCAATAAGTTAAATGTGGATACATGGACAGTATTGAGGCTCATGTACACTAACTGTACTTTGCTTACCTAGAGACAAGTGTAGGTCACATTATCTCCTCTTTACTGCAGTTTAAACACAAGCAAACACACTGACACCCTGCTCACATGTTGTTTATTTCTAATGTGAAGCACTGCATTACTAAAATCGGTACTAAGTTATTCATATAAAGCAGTGAACTGGGCAGTTTGAGCTCTGTCAGACTTGTTTCAGCAATCTAAAAGTAGTACTCGAAACCTCACTAAATACAGTCACTGGTGTTGCTGCTCCTGAAGAAAAACTCTTAGATGAATAATGAATTCTCTTACAGCATTCCTCTAATTACAAAGCAATTAAATGATTTAAAATGCTTTATAAATAACTAGGCCATATTCACATAGTAACATAGTGCAATCATAAGTCTTCCTGATAAAATATTTGTTTGCAGATCTTTAATATTCTATATTTGTGATTTGTTAATTTACTGAGGTGTTAATTTATTGAGGTTTTAATAAATGGATGGAATCAAAAAGACATACTTGCAAGAACATAACGGCAGCTAATACTAACCTGCTTCATACTAACATTGGTAAGGAAACCAGTGCTTCCTGCCATCCAAGTATTGACATTTTGAGCAGAAAAATCAATGAAGTGGGATAAAAAAACTTCCCAGACATATTATTCAGAAAGCAAATTTTAGTGATATGTTGTATTGACTGGCAAGGTTATAATTAGCCACTCTTCAAAAGCTGCTAGGTGCAAAACAATGGCTGTTGCAAAGCGAATGCTGTATTTTGTCGAGATCAGACCACTTTTTAGTAGCGGCTTTGAAGTTCATATCTGAATAGCATACTATGATGATACTCTAGCTATTATCCAGAAGAACCGCTATAAAGCACAATACTATGCAGAAATACTGTTCTCAAGGAAATTACCAAACTTTAGGAACCTAGCTTTACTAATAGCCTACTCATATACAATTATACGAGTACATTTAAAACTAACAGTACGAGAGGGAAACACAAAACATCAGAATGCACTATGAGAAGTTTAACCAAGTGACAAAGTTCAGCAGATTTTTCCACTGCAAACCTCTCTCATGATCACAAAACGAGACTAAAGTGCTCCACACTCTGCTGGCTGGACCCTGGGAAGATGCCAAATTTTGTCGCTGTCAACGTCAAAGCAGAATATCTAAAATTAGCATATAACACAGTCATTTTTCCACCTCAATGGCAAAATCAAACCAGGACAGTTAGAGAAATGATCTAAAAAGTCCAAGTGAGAAGAACCTAGCAGAAAACAGAACTTGGAAGGCTGAATGATCACATTCGCTATATAATTCTCCACGCGATTGCTCTCCATTGTTTTGCCAGCGATGTCCTCTACCAAACCAGCTCTCTTACCTTTAATGTTGTTCTTGTAGAACTTGTTGCTCTCCTCCACGGTGCTGAAGCCAGCATACTGGCGGATGGTCCACGGCCTGTACGTGTACATGGTTGGGTAGGGTCCTCGTGTGAAAGGCTTCATCCCCGGCAGCTCCTCAGGAAGGTTTTCTGTGTCCCTCTTGGAATACAAGGGCTTGATGTCGATGCCTTCAGGGGTGCGCCAGATTAAATCCTTCGGGTTCTTGCCTTTCAGCTGCTTCTCTGCAAGGGCAGCCCACTCGGGGTGCAGAGGCTGCCGGTGCAGTGAGCGCCGTGCCAGGCAGGAGGCTGGAAGTTGCTCCAGGCACGCGCAGCAGCAGGGCCGGAGGCGCCGGAGCGCAGCCTGGGCTCTTAGCATGTCTGCCCCAGCAGGATGGCAGTAAGAGATAAGCTGAAGGAATCAAAAATGCAGAACTCTGTGTTTTGCACTGCTATATAAATCCAATGTGGGAAAAGCACGAGAGGTCAATTTGCTCAAGTCAAGCCAATTACCCAGGAAAAGACAAAAGTGAATTTATTCACTTACTGAAGTAAAGGAGAAGAAAAAAAGGGAAAACATCCCCACAACTCCCCTACCTCATTCGAGGTACACACATAACTTATGGCAGCCCCTAACCTGTACCATCACTATTAGTCAGACACTGCAAACCTAGTGTAGCACAACACCAATTACTCTCCTGCCTCCTGCTCCCTCCCCCTCCTAAGGGCTCCCTTAATAACACACACTGCTGATTTCGTCCTACCAGGCACCACACAGAAGGAGAAGGGGAGCAACAGGGAAGCTCAGTGACTCGGGAAAGCCGAGTTGCTGCTCCCCAGCCTTGCACTTCCTCCCGAGCGCTGCAACACCGCAGCCAAAAGCTCCATGAGAGGTTTTAATACCATCAGTGCTACATGAAATACATATATGAGGCACTGCGAGGACCCTAAATACAGGCTCCCCCTCCCCTCCCGTCCCTACCTGCCGCCGGCCCCTCAACAGGCCCCAACCCCGCCGGCGGCAGTGCGCATGCGCCCGCCCTTCCCCGCCCCGCGCAGGGCCTCGGGCACTGCCGTGCTCATGCGCCTGGCTGCCTGCGCGGGGAAAACGGTTTCCTAACGACTTGGCGGGATAGCGCGCAGTCGGTCTTGGCGGGAGTGCTGAGGAGGCTCCGGGAACGGTAAGTCCCGTCACGGGTAGTGCCGGTGAGGGGAGCTGTGGAGATCTCCCTTGTGTAAACCGGCAGCCACCGGGAGACGGAGGTCTTTTTTTTTTTTTTTTTTTTTTGAGGTGGGGGGGGCATGTTTGGCAGAAACTACAACTCCCGACATGCGTTTCGCCCTGCGGGTGGAGGGGTTGAGGGCTGGTGGACAGCGTTGCATGCTGGGAGTTGTAGTCATCCGCGCTCCGTGTGGGGGAGGTTCCCTGTTGTCGCGACAGCCACGACAACGGCGATATGGCGGACCGCTAGCCTGTGTCATGGAGTGTTTTGGTGTTTTCTCGGTTGTAGCCGTGGCTGTCGCTACTGCCAAGATGAGCACTTGTTGTGTCGTGACAAGGACTGCTCTATGCTGATGGGTACAGTTTCTGATAATTGCTATTTTTCTTGTGTGGGGTGTTTCTTCCCTTCCATTTGGTTTGCAGATAATGAAACGTGGCCACGCTTCTTCCAGTAAGACGAGGGAGACCTCTGTTGAGGGAACAGTAAAAAAGTTCCGTAAATCAATACATGAACAAGGGTCTTCCAGCAAAAAAAGAGGAACAGATGGAGGAAGAAAAAGACGAAGTCAAAAAGAAGAGGTAAAGACTACTTTGGGTCAAACAGATTAGAGAAGTAACCTGAGAGAAAGTAGGGATTTTCCCCTTTTTTTTTTTTTTTTTTTTTTTTTTTTTAACCCTCTAGTGGAATGTCAGAGAGTATTTCACAAATTCACTAATGGAGAGTATTTCACAAAATCAAGATAGTCCTCCTGAGGAAGTACCCTGTACCGGCATTTACTTAGAAGAGCACTGCTGTTCCTATGAAATCCGGAAACCAGAAAGCAACATGTGCTATTATGTGTTTGACCAGTAGAGGGAAGTATTGTCTGAAAATTTAAAAAAAAGGGGCGGCTGGCTGTGCCTTTGAGCAGAGTGATAACATGTGTTCCTTCAGCTTAAGTGAAGCAGGGTCGATTCCAGAGAATATTCTTTGCACATCTTAAAGTTGGCCTAAAGAGCTTTCTATTGGAAAAAGCTTGCTTGACAGCTCACATCATGAGCATCATTGCCTAAAGATGTGGCTGGATAGATAAAACACCTTCTCGCCTTGTTCTTTTGTTATTTCATGGCCTTACTTTTGGAATAAGTGGAAGTAAAAAGAAAAGTTGCTTTGCTTTATCTGCTTTAGAGGAATACTATTTCCTAGCCCAGAAAGCCTTACCTGTAGTCAGTAGTAGCAGACCTCTGTCAAGCATTAAAGTGCCTTCACAACCTTTTCTGTAGCAGGTTGGTGGTAGTAAATAAATGGTTCTGCAGCACCAGATGCCTCCCAGTTGCTTTTGCTTTAAACTTTTCTTTTCAGCAGATCACTCAGACAGTCAAATGGAAAGCTAAGGAACACAGGGACTATCCTCCTGCAGGTAGGAATATATTTTTTCCTTATGTTTGTTTTAATTTAATGCTTTGGGAAACACTAAAATGAAAAAGTACAAACAGATATGTTGAACTGATAGATGTATGAAATATGCCAATGAAGTAAGTTTCATGATTTTCTCTCTAAACAGTAAAAAATAATTAATCACAATAAAGGTTTAGTCACAGTATATTCATAGAATATGTGCTGTATATGCATGTATTGACTGTATACTTATTTGCAAGTAGTGTTCTCTGGTTCTGGATGCTTGTGATAGAGAGAGTTAAAACATAAAACAAACTATTTCATTCTTAGTTTTCTTGTTTGTATCACAAACAATTTGGGGAGTGAAAGTTTTTATAGGAAAGAAATTCTTCTATTTTGTGCTTGCTGCACAACACTGTACTTAAAACTGTGAAGTACAAATAAGTACCACAATGTTGATAGACAGCAAGCTGATTTTCTGGGAGAAGGAAAATCTTAGCTGATAGTTTTTTTTTTTTTTTTTGACCACCACAAAAGTTGAATTATTTACTACCATGCTGTTTATCCAGACTTGATAAATCCTCCACAGTTTCTTTTTTCCCCTCTCCCTCCTTCTACTAGTACAAACAAAAGAAAGTGGTTCTTCAAAAGAGATGAAACTAAGCAGTGCTGAAATAGCATCTTGGCAGACTCTGTCAGAGAGCAGCAAGCAGTTTCTGGAAACTATGATGAATTCAGTAATACTGTAAGTGCAAAATACTTTGGTGATTCTTTTCTGTCTGCTTCTCTAAGCAATAAAGTAAAACACAAATCCTTACTCAAAGTTGTAA
The DNA here is from genome assembly GCA_013398735.1 of Nothocercus julius. Lineage (NCBI taxonomy): Eukaryota > Metazoa > Chordata > Aves > Tinamiformes > Tinamidae > Nothocercus > Nothocercus julius. Next base: position 58,319 of record VZSV01000501.1, read on the forward strand.
ATTCTCACCTAGACACGATATGACTATTTACTTTGGTTGCTGAGTTTTGTGTGCTGCCTGGCTCTGTGATTAAAAATTATGCCTTTATTTTCTTTCCAGTTCTCTTTTGTGCCAACAAAGAGAGAGGAAAGAAGATGTTCAGAAACACCTCAATTTACTGAAACAAAGGTAAGAAATTAAAAAAACGGGATGGAGAAGATGTGAGGAAATGGAATCTGGTTATCAGTTATCTTTTGTACCATCCTAATAGGATTGTTCCTGGGAGCAATCATATTGGAAAGAAAAGTTGATGGAAAATCAAGGAGGGAAACATCTTGATAGTACAACTCATGCTTTCCTTTTTTCCTAATATAGGATGCTGAGATTTTTCAAGACGTTAAAGGTACCTCCAAGGAAGCTGGGCAACCTAAAGAGTTTGCTGAGTCTTCTAGTGGCAGAGAAACAAATGCTTGAGACAAATAAAGAGTCTTTGGTACAATTACAGGTATGAAAAGCAAGAATGGGAAGAAGATGTATCTTGTCTCTCTTCTGCTTGTTAGTGTGTTGTAACCTTTTAGCAGAGGTGCTGCCCCTGTAGTCATTATTGTCATTCACCTTTCTTATTAAGCAGTGTGTCTTTTTGGCTGTTTTCTCAGTTATTTAGCTGGTGCTTTGGAGAAGGGACTTAGAAGAATTGAGAAGTCCTGAATACTCTCATCAACAGATGGAAGAAGTGATAATTCTTTAACACTGTTAACTTTTGTTCTGCTGTTTGGTATTTTTTTTTTTTCTCTCCCCTTCTCTCTAGGCTTTAGGAAAATTTGTTTGGGGACCCTTGCACAGTATTTGATATACAAATGGGCCACTATCTCTAGAGAACTTTCTATTGCTGTTCTCTCTTTCTGTCTATTTTACTTCAGGAAGAAATAAATGAAGCCAAGCGGTCAGCAGAACGCATGGATGAAACTGTACAGCAACTACAGTACAAAATCCAGGTGCTTAGGAACCAGTTGGAGGAAGGTGAAAAAAAGGCTAGCAAGGTATTTGCAACAAATATTGCTGCCTTCAGATAAGGAGAAGGCTTGTTTCTAGTCCTAGCTCGTCCAAGTTGTTTCTAGTGACAGCTTAATAAAAGGGAGGTCTCATCTGTCTTTTGGGATTGTACCTTTTCAGTTGTTCCAAGCTCAATTGCAAAGCTAAGAAAATTATTTTTTTAGAAGTTGGGTGATAGCAGGTAATTTCTTTTTTTTTTTCCTACTTCCATATTTTTTTTTTTTTTTTTTTTCTTCACACCATAGGTATTCCAGCAAGACTGCAGTGGAGCACTCCACCTTCCAGAACTCCCTAAGCACAGTTTAGAGGCACCCACTCTGCAGGTGAGCAGGGACTGTATTTTTAGAGACAGCGTGGCAATGAGAAGGAGTGCCACAGAAACTGCCTTTATCACTTAGCTCTCTTAGCCAGAAGGAGCAATATATATTAAAGTTTTTTTTGTTTGTTTTTTTGTTTTTCATTCGAAACTGTATACCTGTGTGGGTTTGTCTGTTGTGGATTTTTTTTTCTTTCCCCCTCTCTAGAAAGCATGCAATGTAAGGATCCTCTGTATCTTTCTAGTGTCACTGTGGTTCTAGGGAACATGTAATCATTTCTGAAATAAACCACGATATAGCTCCAGAAGGAAATGTGTATCTTTAATCCCTCTCTAAACTTAAACAACTACACTTTTTTAGCCTGATGGAGTGAAATTCCTGTTGGAGTCAGTAAAATAAATCTTATTGCCTCTTAATCTTTTTTTTTTCTTTTTCTAGAAAGAAATTTTGAAGATAAAAAACAAGAATGGTCTTCTAAAGGATATGAGCATTATTCAGCAATCAGCTGAAATGAAGAACATGTTAAGCCTAATTGAAAAGACCTATGAAAAGGTGGACTTCATTTGGGAGACCGAAATATGTGGTGGCTGCTTTGAAGCAAGATAACTTCTGCCAGTATTATATACTATATTGGCATGTAAATGTTTTTTGGAGACTAGTTATTTAGGTATTCCATCAGGAAATTTTTTGACCAGTGAGGACCTCTTCTAATGAAGATAGATATTTTCAGAGAGAGAGAGAGAGAGGTTTATTTGCGCTTTTTATAGGCTTGGACAATGTCATATCAGAAAATGCAGTGCTTCTTATGAAGCTAACACATATTTCAGAGTTGAATCCTTTCTAATCCTGAAGCACCTAGTAAAGTCTATCTAATGCAGAGTTCCAAATCCCCTCTCTAGCTTTATTACCTTTTTTTAATAAAAAGGCCTATACTGCATCAGACTGAGTTACTTTATCAACTATAGAGGTTTTCTTACCTTGTTTTAAGCAGTAAGTTGAAAATGTACTTATACCTAGTTTATTCCTATGGCTGGGGAAAGCAGATGAGAACATTATGCAGCAAAATTTTTCTCAGTAAAAATCTCAGACTTATGTACTCCGTATTTCATTAATTGCCAGGTATCCTTCAGCCTTAGAAAATGAAGGTAACTGTACACTTTCCTTATGCACTTCCTTGTCAGCAGTAGAATTTCTCTATTAAAGGATCCAGTTATTATATAATACTTTTCCTAGCTGAATTATCATTTGGAAAACTTAGTGTTTTTAATATTGACTTACCAAGAAAACATTTGTGCATTTGTTTACAAACTGCTGGTACCTTTAATGAGACACAAGGTAATTATCTCTATTTCCCTCTGAGAGATGAGTTGCTATGTTTCGAATCAGGACAAATGGGTATGAAAAAGAAGCAGATGAGTTTATGATGGGTATATCTGTCGGTGACTACTAAATGGTTAGAAAGCAGTATTGATACAGGAAGTCCCTGAACTGTTGATTTACTTTTAATCATACATGATGATACTCTGAAGGACAAGATATAAACAATAGTTAATTTGAGCTCAGTATCTGTGGCATTTGTTATTTTCCTACTAGAAAGGCTGTAATCAAAGTGCTTTGCAGTTGTTCCCGTTAGATTAGATCTTGATCTTTGTATCATGGAACTGGTCTGACAGGAATGAACAAAGAGTCAGGCAAGGGGCCAACATAGCTGCAATTCTGCTGCCCCAAGACAATACTTGTGGCTGCTTTGTTAGGTTGATTTCCTCTTTGGCAGAGTATGTCTCAGTTTACTGCAGGTTCTAATTCCTCATGGCATGAAGCTTAGCACTGAGTGTAAATTTGACCTCTGAGAAGAAGAAAGATAAGTATGTACAAAGCAGATCATTGATTGATACCAATGCAGAGAGATTAACTTCCCAATGAAAAATTCAAGGTTCTTATTGGAGCTCTGTACTTTTGTACAAGCTGCTTAACGCTGAATTAACTCTGCTTATGGAGTCCCTCCTCCTTAGGAGGTGTGGTTGGCCCTTGCATTGATTTCTGTGCTCTCCAAAAGAAATAAACAATAAAGCGTTTAGGAAAAATACACCACTTTGGAACAATACAACTATATTTCCAGTGTCAGTGTTTTTTTTTCTCTGCTGATCTGTCGTTGCTTGCGCAGAAGTCAAGTGCATGCATTTTCTTATAACTTCAAGCTCATCATTACGCTTTGGAAGTACGCGGTACAAGACTGATCAGGTAATAAGGTAAGTGCTCAATTGGTCTATCAGTGCAATATTTATTTTCACTCTAAATATATTTCTAGACATAGAACTATAAGAAGCATCCTTCCATAAAAGTAATCATACACTCAAACACATCAACGTTGTCTTTAGTTATAGATGCACATGCACACTGACTGCACTTTTATGACATGGAAGCAATTTATGCCTTGGAAAGGGTTAGAAAATGGCTTTACGAAAGGCGGATATGCTCATGTTGTACGTATTTTTTGTGTGTGTGTGAGATGAAATAGGGAACTAGGAGAGATTTTGAAACTGATAGTAGATCACGTTGATCTTGAAAGATGTTTTGCTGTCTAAGGCACAAGTATGTTGGTGTGACAGTGGAAGCTTCACTATGTTGTTAATATTCCTCAGCATTGATCTGGGGAGCAAATTGCCTGTGAATACTGTGGCTTACTCAGTAAGGATCCCAATAAGCAACCCAATTACTGTTGATTGTTAGTTGTTTTCCTGTTAAACATCTGTCTTTCAGAAACTGGACTAAATGCTTGAAACATATTCAGCCTGAAGTGATTCCAAGCATGGTTTAAAAAAAAAAAAAAAATGAGGAATATAATCTTAGAAGAAAGGCAGGTCAGTCCATTTGTAAAATACGTCCATAGAAGCCTTTTTCTATAGGTAACAGATCTACCACAACACAGTGATCTCAGGAAGACTCTGTGATTCATTTGTGGCAGAAGATCTGCTACAAGGCTCACAGGTATTATAATTTATGTCATCCGTGTCAAGATGCTTCTATATTTATAGCAGTTGGTACTTATTTCCTACAAAATCATAGGAAAATCATGCTGATCAACATGAACTCTGATTTTTTTTTTTTTTTTATTTTTTTTGGTCTGAGTTAGTTATCTATCTGTTGGATTAATCTCTCTGAAGCAGCTGTGTGTGTCTAATAGACATACAGAATTTGGGGACGGATGACCACAGAACACTTTGTTACGGGATTTGCTGTTCCATCTACAATCTTGAGTTGTGATTAATTTCAAGAACTTTATTAGGTGAAGTCTGAAGGTTCTTGATGGCTACAATAAGGTTATGCTATAAGCACAAGGTAAAATACTGTAAGATATAGTAGGTTATATAATGAGCGGTAGCAAAGAGTTTTTTTTTTTTTTTTTTTTTTTTTGTGTGTGCGTAGATTGCTACGGATTAGAGGAGTAAAATACTGGATGTGATACTTCTGGGAAATTGCTCAGTAGTAGTTAGTAAGAGAGTTCGGACATATATAGGCTTAAAGACTTTAGTATTAACCATTTACGTATGACACATTTCCAGCGAAGGTTAAGTGTTTAACTGTTTTCTTGTCAGACGTTAGAAAGACTTTTTTTGTGAATCTTTTTGTAAGCTACCTGGCTAATGTTACCAAACACTATCCCATCTCACTGATCGCTGCACATCCATCTATTGAAAAATAAAAAATATATCCCCCAAAGCTTTCCATAGGAAAATGCTGAAAAGGGGGGACTTGTAGGAGTTACTGTATTTTATGAAGCTCTCAGTTATTTCACCCATTTCCCCCACACGCACTTTTTTTTTTTTTTTTAATATGACTCTTCAAACCTTGTCTGTATTTCCCAAGCAGGTCTGCAGGAAATATGCTGGTGCTGAACTCTTCTACTAAACTGCAGATGCTGGAGAAAATGTTAATATGGAGTTTTCCTGAGTCCCTCAAGGTAGCACAAAATTGCTAGTCTTTTTAATGGTGTTTTACCCATGAATCAGGACATTTGTCAGGGAATTAAAGCTATGGGGAGGTGATTGTGATTCTTGTGGACTGTCTGAAGACCACACCTGAGATATGTTTGGTTCTGCTTACTAAACCACATACTTAAGAAAGAAGCAAAGCAACCAACCCCCTTTCCAAAGCAACTAGAGTTGCTACAGTTGGACAATGGTTTATTTGCCCAGTAATATGCCTTATAGATGTGTGTTTATGTAGGCATCTATGGCATATGTGTGCCTCCAATTGAGAATCTGAATATGTACTTTCAACACTGTGTTCCTGGTTCAGTCCTTGGTTTATAAGGAGAGGTGACAGATACCACATTAATGTGTCTCAAGCTGCCTTTCTTCCTTTGCCTTTTTATCCTGCAGGTTTATGGAGCTGTGATGAACATCAACCGAGGGAATCCCTTCAGGAAGGAGGTGGTGGTGGACAAGTGGCCAAACTTCAAAGCTGTTATCACCCGGCCACAGAGGGAGGTATATCGAGGTGTTTTATCTTTGTTCCTGAGCTGCGGATCCAACAAAGCTTCTCAGCTTTGACAGAGGAATCGTATAGCTATAGGGCAAAGCTCTATAAATAAATAGCTCTCTTGCTTGAGAGTCCCTGCTGAAAATACAAAAATAGTTATCCTAAAAAAAAACCCTCTCTCAATCTCCAACTATTTGTTGGATTTGTGGGGATGGATTTTTGTGAGTCTTGGTTCCAATGGGAAAAATGCGTGGATGAGGGGGAGAATTTGTAATTTCTTTGTTTTTTTTTCTCCAGAGTGACATAGATGACCTTGACCATTACACCAATGCACATGCAGTTTTCTATAAGGAGCTGCAAGCTTACAAGGAGCTACTGGAAAACACAAACACTATTAACTGGGGGCAAATTTTTCAGATACAAGGTATAGTAGAGCTCTAATTTATTTAAAAAAAGCAGAATAGATGAAGTAGGTGGTTTAAAAAGTCCTAAGGCAGTGTGGATCCTGTCATTCTACTTCTATATAAAAGTTTATTTCAGTTATTTCTTTACTGTAAGATTTTCTTTTTTTCCCTTTTGGTCATAAGATTCTGTAGATGACACAGACTGAGCAGTAGTGACTGTGAATGTCCTAATTTTAGAGGTCCTTTGAAAGTCAGTGGTTGGAAGCTAAGCCTAAGCAAGATCAAAATGGGAAAGAAGACTGAAAATTTTAGTAGTGAGAGATACTGATTAGTAAAAAGAAAAACTTGCCTATGCAATAGATGAATTCTCTGATGTGAAATTTTTGTATTAGGCCTGTCTAACTTACTAGGGCTCTAACTGAATATAAGAGTCAGATGGGGAGGTCATGCAGAGAGTCTCTGTGTGTTTTGGGGTTCAGATTAGATGAACAGTGTGGCAGCTTCTGATCTTTAGTTATACAAAGCTATGGCCAGAGTGTGGAGAGTCATAAGTTTAGAGGTCTCGTATATCTGCATAGTTCCATAAAAGGTGTAATCTTGAGCTTTTATTTTCAAAATATGCTTTCTTTTAAAGGTGTATTAGTGTTTAATTTTTTTATATACATAGGGCTCCAGGATGGAATATGTGAAGTATCTAGAACTGTGGCTTTAACTAAGGAGGTAGATGTGAAAACATCCTCTTTCAGGACAGTTATCCATTCAGATCCAGATACACTGCCAGATATCAGATTTCAGTATGTATAATCATATTAATAAATCTTAATACTCCCATAATATATTTAGAGCAAGTACTTTTGTATCAAAATAACAGGGAGACTGCTGGTCTTTCTCTGTGACTGGGCCAAAAATTGACTGGGGAATGATGCAGTAAAGAAGGACTACTACCTTAAATATTTTCAAAGTTTTTCTTTTGCTGCTTTGTATTCTGGAATAGTCCCCATCTCTTCCTCTCTTGACAAATAAAATCGCTTCCAGAGGTCCCCTTTCCATCTTATTTGAGTTTCCTGTGTTGAAGCTCGTTAGGTTTCCTAGATGGATCTGGCATTCCTACGAAGTTTCAGTAGAGGGCTTTGCAGAATTGTTTGAAGGACTTCTATGTTTTCTAATGTTCTCTGCTTATCAGATATTGGTCTGCCATCAGAGAGGAAGAGTAGCGGAACCAGAGGACCAGTTTTTCCTGGAATGTCTGAGTAGCAAACTTGTAAACCAGAGAGAATCCACCAGTCTGGGAGTCTGAGAGATTAGAAATCAAATCCCTTTAACTTTCCTGTGGTAGTTAGGATGGCATTTCGGCTACTTGCCTTCCTTAACATGTTGTCCACTCTTCCTGCAAGGATTAAAACCCCCCTGGAGCATGTCATACATACTTAGGATTTCACATTTGCAAATCCATAAAATAGTCTGGAGTGGCACAGTGCAGAAAACATTTTATTCAAAAGAAATAATATAATTTACAAATGTTCCAGGAGGGAGTTTAAAACATTACTTCAACTACATTGTTAGTAGGATTGGAAGATAACTTGCCAATGATTTGCACGGGAAATTTAGAGAGGCTCTCCCCTACCCAGTGATCCCCAGAGCTCCAGCCAAAGGAACTCAATTGTCTTCGGTTCCCTTTTCTGATAAGGAGCCGGAAATCTATTCAGCTGTAGAATGTGTCTTTAAATCTAGTGCAGTTGCTTGAAGAATGTTAGGAACAGCTTTCTGCCTAATACATTTACTCTACTGTTTCTTAGGATGGACCGAAAATTAACAGTATCTTATCTGGACATCTCCCATGCCAGCCTGCTCAATGAAACCTGGTCGCGGGGAGGCAATCCAAGGTGTCAGCGGTACCTTGCTAACCTCATTTGCTGCTTCCCCAGTGTCTGTATCTTGGATGACAAAGGGTGTCCCCTCTCCTGGAGCCTGACAGACCAGTTTGCCACCATGATTCACGGTTATACCCTTCCAGAGCATCGAAGGAAGGGTTACAGCAGGCTCGTGGCTACCACTTTAGCTAAGAAATTACATAGTCGGGGCTTTCCGGCACAGGGCAATGTTGTGGAGACAAATATACCATCTGTAACAATGCTGAAAAGCATGAATGCCCAGTTTCTTCCCTGCTCCTTTTTTAGAATGATTCATACACCTTTTCATTTTTTATCTAACCTTCGCTTATAGCTCTGTACTAAATTTGTGCACTATAGAATTATTTGGTGACACTTAACAAATTGAGTTACATCAGAAATCAGACAGAAGAATCTGGTTCAAGCCTAAAGTCAAACACAGTAATTGCTTGTGACTTCTCTGCTCATGACAAACTGCTTATAGCAAGTCCGTAAGACTTAGAAATGGATGTAAGGTTAATAGCTGTACTTGATATTTCCTTTGTACTGCCCTGATCAAAGAATTATTCCTTCTGTATAACCTTTATAGCTAATTCCTTGAATATCTACAACAAAAATCCTTGAACATTTCTAACCTCATCTGTTTCACTTGGTATCAGCCCTCAGGCCCCTTCTTTCCCTAGGATGACTTAGAAGACATTCGTCTGTGAAATTATGAAGCAGAGAAACATGCAAGTTTAATCAAAAATAATTAAAAAAAAAAAACTGAATTAAAAAAAAAAAAACTTTAGTAAAGAAGTCTTTCAATATCCAGTACAGGAAAAAAAAAAAAATCCTTTCTTCACTTTGTGATCAAGGTAATGGATCAAGGTCACTTTTTTTGCTAAATCTTAATCCTGAATCCTTTAGGTCTGGCCCAAACCATCTTAACCAAAATCACACAGAAAGATATAATGCAAAGCACTGAACCTGGGTCAGTGGAGACCCAAGCTAGTGCTCTACCTATGGCATAAATAGTGAAGTCCTACTTTGATTTCAAGATCAGTTACACCATAACAATCCCTTAGCCTTTGTAATCTTGTTAAGTAATAATGAAATAAATGCTTTAAAAAACAACCATTTCAGCAAATACTATGTTGTCTTTTAGTGGGGAATTAAGTAGTGGGTCAGTTCCACTCAGTTCTCTAGCTACATGGTGCAATAGTAGGTAATACAATGGGGTTACACAATGTTATGAGCATTGCATATTAAAAGGGCCAGGAAGTAAGTTTTTGGTCACACAGTGCACTCTAACAGACATACATGTTTATATATATATAGGAATGACACCACTAATCTCAATAGTGATAAAGTTCTCTTTTTATAAATTAAGAGGACCTCCTAAATCTGAAATTATTTTCTTTGTGCTGCTCCACAATTTTCTGTGAAGAAAAGAGAAGGTAAAGCCTCCTGCTTGGTTAAGCTGGACTTGCAGCTGTGTGTAAACCAGCTCCTATGTACGACATCCCAGTAAACCTGACCATAGAGCAGTGAAACATCTTCCAGATGAACCTCTTCCTCTGCCCTCTTGATTCAGGAGATGACAGTTGAAGGCCTCTCTAGCTGGGTCTGCCCTTCCCATCTTCTTTGCCCTTCTCAGCATAGCATGAAAGAATGATTTATGCGGAGTAGGAATCCAATCTGTGCTGCTTTCTTGCTATCAGTTAGATCAGGTAGATAGGAGATTTGTTACAGACATGATTTGCTGAGCTGGAATGATGTCAAATTGCCCTGACAGGTCTATTTTTATGTATAGATTTAAATTTAGATTAAAAATAATAGTAATTACAAAACTGGAGCAAGAACTCCATCTTCCGCTTTGCTCATTAGGTGAATTTCAGTTTCAGTGCAATAAGGCAAAACTTTGGCATACATCTGGAACATATGCATCAAAGCTTTTCAGTTTTATAGTAAGAAATGTCTAGGCCATTACAATAATCTCACCTCCTCCCTTGTACAACTGTATGCAAAGAGCTTTACCATGCTTAAGGTGGAGAGAATCATTTCTCCTACTTCTGCAGGTGAGCACTGCAGAACCTGGTGACCTTAGTATCTTGGAGCTGGATAATGATATTAAGCCAGTTCTCCATAAGGGGAAAGGACAGTGCATAACTTTAACTTTGAGTCAGGCCCAAAATCTCATAGTTTTTTTGCTGTTTAAAGACTTTATGTGCTAATGAATCCATTAAAAATGGAAAACTCTCAAAGGTCTAAGTTCCTATTAAGAAATTACATTTCATTTACAATTGCATTAGTCTAAATCATCCAGTGAATACCCAAGCCTTTGTCAATTGAAGTAAATTGCATGTTTTGCAAAACACCTTTTCTTCACAATGTTTGTACAGTGAGAAGTCCTGTATTTTTCTACTGGATAACATAAGCTATTTCTAATCAACTTTTCATCTCTGACACATTTTTGCAATTTTTTTCAAATTTTCAGCAGTTTGCCATTTTAATCCGAAGTGTGACTGCAGTGGGTAGTACTACATGGATAATATATCAGTAACTATGGTACAGAAAACACAGTTGAGGAAAAAAAGCAATCTCAGCTGGTTCTGTTGGAGCATGGAAATTATTTGTCTTCCTGTCTAGTTACTATTCCAAAACTCATGGAAGAAAGGGAGTTATGGTCAAAAGTTTGGTGAATCCAGTTAGTGTTAAGTCTGCTGGGAAGAAGAACTTTTAGCTGCTTGTATCCTGTCATGCAGTGATCCGTAGTGTGGGTATCTCGGAGCTCTCTGACTGCAAAGCATTGCTCTTGAAAGTACCAAAGTCTATTTGGATGAGATGGGAACAAGGACTTAATGCCAATGCTTTAGAATCCAGTTTTATTTCCAAATTAATTTCCAAAATGAATTTCAGAGGACATTCATAACTTTTGTATTTCCTCTAGGTTTCTGCTGTTGTATAAATGTAGTTCAGCTACCTTTGGAGGACTACCCCTTTTCTAAAGATATGTTTATGTCCTGGTCTAGCTTCCTCCAGCACCTTGCAGAAGCTGGTTTCATATAGGAAGCCTAATATTTCACAAGGCATCTGGTACAGTCCTCACTGGTTCTTCTTTTGTACCTTAAAAATTACTAGACTTTATTATTTGCTATTTATTTATTATGTTCATTTTTCATGTCACAGTCTCCAGTTAGGGCTGTTTACCCATCTGTCCCCAGAGATGAGCAAAGCAGCGATGCAGAGCAGTTTCCTCATGATGATTTGCCTTGTGAGCAAGGCAATCGTCCTCGTGATGATTTGCCTTCACTGTCGTGGAAACTGCTTTTGCTACACTGCACTGGTGCCTTCTGCTCATGATAAAGTGCACGAGAAAGCATCGTGCCATACCATGTCATCTAAAAAGCCTGAATCTTAGCCCAGATCAGACCACCCTGGGAAAGAGGACAGTAGAAGACTCGCCATACCACCCTGTCAGTGAGGTTTGACCTTGGAAAAGGTTTGACCTTGTGCTGTTCCTGTCTGAATTCAAAACCACAGTGGCAGAAGCCTCGGGCCTGGTCTGAACTGGCAGCTGACCCTCTTTTGAGCAGGAGCCAAGAAACAGGCCTAGAGACCTCCTGCAATCCCTTCCAGTGAGATTTATCCTGTGGACCTATGAATCTATTTGTCTTCCAGTTTTGTGCCACAAGTTTGCTTTTTCCAATTTAGCAGAATTTGAATGGGTGTAACTAGAAGCAAGATGTGACTGTGGAGGGAATATCTGTGTTTGCAGTTGCTGTATTCTGGTGAATTTACTAGATATCTCTAGTATTTGGGGATATTACTGTGTAAGCATGTTCCCAGAACTGCTGGTAAGGTTCCTAGCAGACCTAAGTTAAGATTCAGTCATTAAATACTAATGAAAGACTATTAATATTTAGATTTAAGCTTGTGTTTACCTACCGAACTGGAAGGGGTCATGTTCACAACACCTCGGAGGAGTCAGGTGCAGGATAAAAGGCTTCTTATTTCTCTTTTCCAAGGAAGATTAACTAAAGCCTGAGATAGAACAAGCTCTTGCAAATCTGGTTGGCAAGGATGGAGAACAGAGCCAAAATCAAAATTTGGATCAGAGCCAAAACAGAACAAAGACTTCAGGTGTTGGAAAGGACTGTATAAGGCTGTGAAGGTTCCTATAATCATGTGAGAAACAGAGAAAATATGAGGAAAGGGGAGAAGAAAGAAGGTTTGAGAGGTTAGCCTGCTGGAGAGACCAGACTTTGTACTTGAGAAAATGATCCATGAATTTTAGGAGAAGGAACTAAGCCTACAGAATCACTCTGACAAGACTGGAGAGGAAATGAGGGTCTACTCATTATATTATTTGCATCTGCTTATTTCTCCTGGTACTTACAGAAATGGTGGTTTTAGTCTTGTTTGAAATCTAAGACAATTTGATTCTGTTTCTGTGAAGTTTTAATACAGAAAATATATGCCTTGGAGGTGTATCGTAGAAAGCAAGAGAGAAAAATGTTGTGTACACAGATCCAAGAAAACGTAGATTACTTAATGCCCCAAAGATTTTTGGCTCTTTCTCCAAGGTTTGCCTCTCCTCTAAGCAACTGGCTCAACTTATGCCAACCCTATCACTCAGATCTTCTTTGATTCAGGCAGCCTGGGATAGAAGAACAACAGTGGCATGTTGCTGGCCAAATAACTTCCAGGGAGGCTCTGAGCAACAGCTGTCAAGCTGCTAAAAATTCAAAGAATATGAGTTCTGGTTTCACTCAGGTGCAGATCTTTGCATGTTACCTAGCTGGATGGCTTTGTTATGCATGCTGCTTTTCTCCCTTTCATCTGTTTTGGCATCACTAGCAGTGTGATCTAATGGGTTAACTAACAATATCTCAGGAGGGCTGGTAATCAGCTTAAGTACGTAGACCTTTACAAGGGCCAGAGGCTCTTACAGGACTGGATGCCTCCAGGTCTGAGAGAAGGTTGTGCTCAGTGCAATCCACATGCTAATTCTAGGGTTGCATGACCTGCAGGGTGTGCCTCACAGGTTGGCACTAATGGGCACCGCTCCCCTTGCTAAATCTATGCCTGGAGAAGAGTTGGGAGCAAAAGTGCCTTTGCACGAAGGATTTTTAAATATTTGCAGATCCTGGACTAGAAATTCCAGAATTCTATAGAAGGAGGAAGAAAAGATAGATTGAGACATTTCATTTTGCTAATATACAAATATACCATTATTTTAGCTTTTTAAGTTTCGTGTTGTCTTTAAATAGATGAATGCATAAACCAGTGCAAAGCTAAAGCTGTTCTCCCTTGTGTGTACTCTGCCATTTGAAATGCCATGTGTTTGAGTTACTTATGCAGGGCTGGCAGAGGTGCTTATTCTTAACAAGGGTAGTGCCAGCTAGGCACAACTTCATGGTCCATAAATGTAGTTATAAATCTGGGCTTGGGAGCCTTCCTGGGAAATATGCTTTCAGCAAATACACATTATTCAGTGAAAATTAAAGTAAGAAGGGGAAATCTGAGCATCTCTATTGCTTTGTCCATAGAAAGTGTCCTCCCCACAGTAAAAATATTTTTTTAAAAAGCCTTTATTTTAGAGGTACTGGAAATGTTCATTAAGATATAATGTTGTGAAGGATTTGGGCCAAGGAATTAAGAAGGCAAAAATCAGGAAAGTGTAATTTGAAAAATTTTGAAACAAACTCTAAGAACGCTTTATAGCACAGATTTCATAGGGTTTTGGGACAATGTTAAACCCAACTTGCAGGGGTTAGGTCCAGGTCTGAAGAAGAAACTCGACGGGGAGGGTGGAATGTGAACTGCCGCAGGAGGCTTGTGAAGAAGAGGAAGAGCTCCATTTTGGCAAGAGTCTCACCAGCGCAGATCCTCCGCCCTAGAACAAAACATGGAACATCCATAAGAACATCATAGCAGCTGCTTTTCCAATGATGGGAGGGAATAAAAGCTTCTGAGCAGCTGTAATTCTAAGGAAGAATGGCATGAATCCGTAATGCATGGAATATTATATCCCAAAAATGTAAAAAGAACAAACTAGCTCTTAAAATAGCATTGACTAGTAAATCAGAGAATGGAGGATACAAGAATCATCTGAGAAGAGACTTTGGTCTTCAAAAGCATCATAATGAAGCCACCATATGATTTTTTTTTTTTTCCTTTTCTTTGGGCTAGTGCCCATTTAGACATGCTATACATGCTATAAGCATCTATACGTGCGTATGGAAATGCCATCTCAATTTCTTCTGTTTAAAAAAAAAAAAAGGATTTTTTTCATTTTCAGATTTTGACTTTGATCAGGGTCAGTTTGCTTTTTGTCTCCCACACCAGCTTAGGTCACAGGTAATATGTTTAAATTAAATTTTGTCTGAACAGACCTGGGAAATTCATGGATGCTGGCTAGGGAGGAACAGAAGGGAGAAGTAGTGGAGATAGTCTCTGGAACTCCTAGAATAAGCTTGTCTTCCAATACACAGTGAATATAAGTTTTTCTCAATCCAGGACATATTCAGCAATTTATAAACTTCCTTAATCACAGCACAGTTATTTAAGGCCTGAATTTACAATGGCATGAACTAAAAATTGATTTCAGCTCCCTCGTGTGACAGAAAATGGAAAAAAAATGAGGAGTTACTACATGGCTATGCTATGAATTAAGCTGTCAGGAATTGCTCAGACCTGACACTTCCTGTATTTGCTTTTGACTAGGACATGGGAAGAATTTGGGCCTGAAAATGGTGAAATAGGAATCTTTGCACCATGTCTTTCCGTTCCTTGGTTAGTAAAAGGTGTGTTTTGAAGACAATTTGAAGACGATAGTCTAAAACTGAAGTTGTATGAGTTTGGACTATTGAAATTTACTCAATGAAAGAATGGATTTTATTGTGTGTTGGGTGGTGGGTATCACAAGAACAGGCCATATTCAGATACCATACGGCATTAATAATATACACACACAGCCTAGAAAAAAACCCAGAGTATTATGGGTATGATAGAAAATTAACCAGAGGCTGATGGACTTAACTGAACAATGACAGAGCCTGAAGTGGACAGAAAAAAAAAAAATGCCAGAGAAGTAGCAGTCACTATGGTGGTAGAAATCTCCCATGCTTTGGGCTTTGATGTAGCCATGTAGATGTGTAGGTGTAAGCAAATGCATCTGTTTGCAGAAGTTTCAAAAGGCAACCATATTTTCTTCCTCTTCTTTGATTTTACAAGGAAACTTTTTTTTTTTCCCCTTTT
Organism: Nothocercus julius; assembly: GCA_013398735.1. Lineage (NCBI taxonomy): Eukaryota > Metazoa > Chordata > Aves > Tinamiformes > Tinamidae > Nothocercus > Nothocercus julius. The sequence continues at coordinate 73,688 of VZSV01000501.1, forward strand.
ATACAGGTATTTATTTAAGGGAGTCCTTTTGCATAGGAACAGGATATGAGGCCTTGATCTCAGTAGTTATTTAAGACTTTCATATAGACTAGTTGAGAAACTAAGAAGACCTGGAGGTTGAAGGAATTAGTAAGGGAATTAGTAGACGTTTGTTAATGCTCGACCTGAATAAAGGGCATCCTGAGAAATTTGTGACTTCTGAAATTTGAAGTGGTCCCATGTAAAAAACAGTGTGAGGAGGCCAGGTTTCAATAACAAAGAGGCTCTCATATGAATTAATCTTGTCTAAGATCTGTACTTCCAATGGCAATTAAAAAAAGAGAAGGTACCTGCTGAAAAAGGCATGAAAGCATCTTTTCTTTTGAACTTTCCCTGGGAATCAAGGAAATGTTCAGGATAGAACATCTCTGGTTTCTCCCACTGTAATTTGTCTTGCAGGATAGAGGTCAGCATGGGGATGATGTAGATTCCCTGTAAAATTAGACAATGGAGTTATTCTGGAGAAAAATGTATTCTGTGGTGGCAGGGATGGCGATAAAATCTTAACCTATAGAAATTCCCCTGAACAAGGAAATTATTCTCACTGCTGCCTTGTGATTTCACAAAAGAGTTTGTGTTTATCATGGTTTCATAACTGACATTAACAGTTTTGAAATAGGAGAAAATATAAGAAAAGTGCTGCTGTAAGTATCTCACCTTGGGAATGAAGTAGCCTTTGAGAGTGACGTCTGCAGCAGTCTCATGAGGCAAGTCCAATGGCAGGATATCAGCAAATCGCTGAACTTCATGGATAACAGCATCTGTGTATGGCATTTGAGTTGGATGCTCAGTTCTTTGCGGGGGGTTGACCCTATTACTCTGTCTATCTCTTCTTGGACTTTTCCTGAGGAGAAAATCCACAATATAAGTCATGGACTCATCCGTCCCTGAGACATGCTGTGCTTTATTGATGCAAAGTATAAAACATCTCCGGTGAAAATAATGACTTCTCTCCAATCTGTTTTTTTCTTTTAGAAATAATGAGATGTGAATGGTATTACAATGTCTGATAGTTTCTTTACCTATGGGAAAGGTTAATGGGCAATTTCAGAAGACTTTAGTGATCAATAACTCATTGATACAAATACCTTGTGCTTTTATTTGACTTCTAGAAGGTGGAAGACAGTAACTTTAAATGATTTCAAATCAAGATGTAGTGGAATGTCCCTTTTTGAAACTTAGACATGGTACAAGTCCCCTGCCTGCATGTTCTGCAAGCTTCTGTGGCTCCAAATAGAGAGCAGAACTGTCATTTGTGTGTGGATCTCTGCAGCCCCTCTCAGTTACAGGTTCATGAAAATGAAACCTAGTGACTCCGTACCTAAAACGTTATTAAAAAAAAAAAAAAAAAAGTCTTTGCTTTCATCTGTTCTTGCCACTTTGAATTTCAGGATACTTATCATCAGCAGAAAGCTCCAGTTTAATGTGGTAGAAGTAGTCTCAACACCAGCAGTAAACAAATTGCTCACCAAGCTTAGCAAGTTCCCATTATGGAAATATGGAAATACCTATTGGTAGTGGATTTCTCCTGAAAGAAGAAGTAGGTGAGATTAAAGGATGGAATCTTAAAGGTTTCTGTGTGTGTGTGTGTGTGTGTGTGTGTGTGTGTGTGTGTGTGTGTGAAAATGCAATTTAGTTAGCTACACATTTTACTTAGACATAAAACTTGTATTTAAAAAAAATATATGAAAGAGAAGGAAAATCTCTGAGTTTGGTCCTTGAGAAACTGCTGATAATGATTCTATTTTGCATGATCTTACTGGGACCAGCTGCAAAGAGACTTTTGCACGTAAAAGATGACCAAAATATGTGCTAATTGCCAAATAAGATCCCTAGGGACTGTTTTTGTTCTGTAATGGCTTATGTATGTTAAAGAGTCAAAAGCACAAGAGAATACATAAGATAAAGCCTCAATAAATATAAAAAAATGGTGTGGAGAAAAGCTGAGAGACAGGCCAGGAGAAAAGATTCAGTTACCTCCTGCTGTTTAACAAGGAAAGCATCAGTAAAACTTCTCTGATCATTTTTATCTAAGGTTTTGAGATATTCTACAAAAGTAACTTGCATATAAGCATGGAATTTATCTCTGTTTTGAAGAAGAGTCTTCTGAGCCTTTAGGAGGAACCCAAGGCATGGAAAGATGTTTTATATCTACAAGAGCAAAAGATAGGACACGGAATTTACTGGCCAAAGGTCTGAAAGCATTTACAGAAACAAATGAATACTATTGTGACCATTTCACAGATAAAATAGATAAAGACTTAATTACTATAATACTATACTAAAGTATAATTACTATTAATATAGTATTAATATATGACTGGACAAATTCATGCAAGTGAACTCAGAGCCAGTTCACTGGAAGTTGAGTGTCAGGCACAGACAGATGCAGTTCACCCCTAGGGAGACTTGATGGTGGGACAGAAGGATCTTTGCACAGATCTGTGTAGCTACGGTTTCTCCTTCCTCACAGACCAAATTTACCGTCTTTGAAAAATGGCAAGTTATATCAAAGATGCAAAGGCCACCGTAGTTATTTTGTATGCATTTTAGACTCATGATTTAGACTCTGTGACCACACAAACATATATTGAGCACAGTTTCAAAATAGGAGGAAGAAATCAGGGACAAAGCCTTATTTTACTACTATTGTAGCGGTGTGAATGGTGAAAGGTAAAGCTCCTTTTTTTTGGAGGTTATGGAGGAGTGGAAGTGGTTAAAAACCCTAATCTTCAAGTTTCTTTTTTTACAAAAAAGTTTTGTAAAGTTTCTTTTTTTTTTTTTTTTTT
>VZSV01000006.1:0-35256 GCA_013398735.1 Nothocercus julius
AAAAAAAAAAAAAAAAAATCAGTCCCTAAAGATGTAATTTTTGTGGGTCTTTGCTACTGGGTTGTTTGTCTTACTTTTTTAGTTTATCAACTCAAAGTCCAAATCAGAGTCAGCTGGGCCCCAAGACTCAAATGTGTTTTGCTCAATGCCTGTTTTTTCTTCACTGCAGTAACTTCATAATAGGACCATCTCTAAAGCAGTTTTCATTTTTCACAGAACTGAAACTGTATTAAAAAAGGATAAAAAGTTTTTTAGATACTCCAATACTTTTTTCTTCTTCCAATAGCTCTGCCTCCCTCTGTCTCAAACGATCCCCCATGATCTTCTCGTCATGTTTGGCTGTCCTGCCGTAGGCTCATCCTGGCTGTGGGCAAGCCAGTAGATAAGCCCACTCTGGACCCAGCCACCGAGTAGGTCCAGGTAGTTTTGACTGCATCATGTGGCTTTGAAAGAGGCTGCGCAGTAAATGTGCACCTGGAATCTGCTTGATGGATCAGACAAGCTGAATTTTTTTCAGATCTTAATTTCTAGAGAAGAAATTGAGTTGCTGTATGTTAGGATCAGTAAAGGTATAATGACACATTGTCCTTCAGTGTTTTTGTTTGTTTCTTTGTTTTTTTGTTTGTTTTCAAAACGTAATGATACTCAAAGGATATATCTGGCTAACACAAGCTGTATCTTTCTTATCTGCTTTAAAAATGCAATTTCTCCGAAATTTACTATGTATGGTTACTTGCATTTTTAGCTTTCATGAGAAAGGTTTTGTCTTGTGATCCATTGTCTCCTACATAGGTAATTATTGAATACTGTGCTGGTTCACTTTCCCCGTGGGGCAGATAAGTTTCCACTGTCCTGTTGATAAGATGACCTTTTTCACCCCTCTACCCCCAGTTCCTGGGATCATGTTACTAAGTACTGCAAGACAGAGAGATAATGTTGTATTTAAAATGTGCTTTGCATTCTTATTTGCTGATTCAGTAAAATTTTCAATATCATGTTAAACACCAAACTTAATTTTAAACAATGTTTGTTGTTACTGTTTTTTAATATTAATTTAGACTTGTGGCCCAGGTTTCTTCTGCTTTTAGAAATCCTTTGGAGAATATTTTACCTTTTAGAACTTTTTATATAACTTTATTTGAAGTACAGAAGTACCTGTGTTCACCTAGTTGAAACCATCTTTGTTTGTGAACCGGAGCAAGGAAGAGTTATATGATCCAGACAAAGGACTCCTATATAGTTTTAGACAGAGTTCCTAGTTGCCACTGAACAAATCGGAACAAAAAGGCTGGTGATAGCATTTTCCTGGAAGTGTCAGTCATTGCCTGAGTGCTTGAACTATTGCCTTTACTATACAGCAGGATGGATATCAGGAGTCAGATTCTGAATATGCATCTGCTTGTGCAACATTAAAAGTTTGTAATATTCTTCAAACTTTTTATTAAGCTATATTCCTTATTACCAGTCACATTATATCACTAGTGAGAAAAAAAAATGACCATAAAAATATGTTAACTGTAATTGTTAGTATTTTTTAAAGAAAGGTAATTCCAGTCTCCATTAGTAGATTTAGTAGAGTCAAACAAAGGTAAGATAATGGGTCCTTACACTGTGAATAACCCACTGTAGGAAAGAGTGCTTTAGCTGTTAACATTGAAAAGCTTTCAATAAAAGCTGGCTACTGCTGGACTTCTGTACCTCCGTACATAAGTACATTTTCAAGGAACAAATTCTGAACGCCTAGCATGTTGCTATCATATAATGAAATAAAGCTGTGTAAAGCAAACTTTAATTTTTTTTTTTTTTACTGCTATCTGTAATCTTGTATGGTTTTCTTCTTTTTTTATTGTTTAGTATTTAAACCGGGGCTGTACCAGATACTTTGCTAACAAAGAAACAGACAAGCAGATTTTGCAAAATCGGAAGAGCCCTGAGGTATGGTGTATGTTTCCTATCTTCAGTTACTCTGCTTTATTATCTAATGTGGACAGAGTTAAGAATGATGATTACAGTCTTACAGTGTGGAATGAAATATTCATTTTACACATCTTCAAAGGTTTAAAGGTTGACATATTTACAACTCTGGATTTGGAGTTCAGTGCTGGAAATTAATTCTAATGTGCATATCAAAATGGAACATTATATAGAATTGGTTCTTCTCCATTTTATTCCTTCTCATTCCATTTTTATGTATTGAGTAATGATTCAGCAAAGACTATTTGTTGTTTTCTTTTTAAAACTTAGTGTTGTTTGTAGATCAGAAGCAGTAGTCTTTTCCAAAGCTGTTTTTCCAAGGTTTTTGCTGTCTAGATATTTGGAGAGAGATTTCCTTTGTCCAGTTTAGTATTGTGAAATATGCTCCTGGTTTGTGATATTTGTAGTACTGAGCACTATCTGAACATAGGATATTTTCTATCATCAGGGTGGTGGAGAATGAGATGCAGAAATACTGATTTTACTATGAGGCAGAATGTTGGTTTAATATAATGCTGTCAGATATATAGGCTAGGAGATGGTTGGGAGTTTTTACGTCATTTTATATATTTGGCCTCAAATACACATTTATTATGATCTGTGTTCTCAAGGCAATCTAGGTGCTTTTTAGGCATAAAGTATCAAAACTCATTTGCTGCTGGAAGATGAATTTGTGCAACTTTCTGGCATTTAGGTTATTTACACATCTTGTGTTTTGTCATAAAATGAGTCTTCTAAAAGATTTGAAGTGATTGTCTAAACTAAAATATACCGAAAGATACATATTGGACGTTAAACACTGGAACAAATGATGCTGCAGTAACTCTGTGTTAAGGCCATGACAATTTGAAAAAGTAATAAAGTGTCACAATTCAATGGCATTAAGTCTGACTACTTAAATAGGAGGAGTATTGCGTTGTCTACATTGTCTAGGTATTTTAGTCAGAAAGTAATATTTGCTCTGTGATTTTTTTTTTTTTAAATGAAAAATATTATTTAAGAAACTACCTGGAATATTCAATTAATACTTAAATTACTTTTGTGTTTTTCTTATCAGGAAGATGAGGTGATCATTTTACCTAATTAAGAAATATAGTTTAATTTTATTGATGTGTCTAAATGCTGTGTGAAGTGAATTTTTCAGATGCATGTGTTTTGTTTTGATTAAAAAAGAACACATTAGCTTTGTGATATTAACTAGGCTTCAGTTTAAAGTTTATTATGAAATCTGTTTAGTTGAAAGCATTTTAATGTCATTGTAAAACTTGAATTAGCCTGTGCATGTTTGGTTAATCTTTTGATTGCATGCATATACTTTACTATCTACTCTTTGAGACAATTCACAATCAAAATGGCTTTGGATGTATTTAAATCAGGATAATCAGCAATATGTTATAAAACCTAAGTGGTACTCTCTTAACCCATTTAACATTTGCAAATAACTTCACTGTTGCTTAATCCTCAGCAAAAACTAACAAGTACATATCTGTCAGCAAGTTTGTTTGGATACTCCTTTTCTTTCATTTCTGAGTTCCCTGTGCTCTTTTCCCATGCCTTGTCCAACCCACGCTGTCCTGTCTTCCTTTCAACTGCTAGAGGGAATTACTGTGCAGTGTACGTGCTTCTCCAGCTCCCTTAGCTCTTGCTTTCCGCTGCTCACTGTCCTCTGTTCCCCTCTCCTTAGCCATCAAATTCTCCATCTCTATTTCAAAGTATCAAAAAAATTTAAACAAACTGGAGCACCTGTAAAACTTGTGTTGTGTGACAAACTCTGATCTTTTTTCTGTTTATGTTGGTTTTTGCATGGTTTGTATGGTTTTTGTTATGCTTTATTTTTGACTGGAAATAATTGTTTATATTTTCTTGAAGATCACTTACTGAATGGTTGGCTTGTCTTGTTGCTTTACAGTACCTTAAAGCAGGTTCCTTGAAGGATCCTCTCTTAGATGATCATGGAGACTTCAACAGAATGTGCACAGCAATGAGAAAGATTGGACTGGATGATGCAGAAAAGCTTGATCTTTTCAGAGTAGTGGCTGGTGTCCTTCACCTTGGAAATATTGATTTTGAGGAAGCTGGGAGCACTTCAGGTTAGATGAAACATAAGTTATTTTCTGCAAAAGTAGTCAAAGTGTCTCAATGCAGATAATCCTTTCCCATGTGAATTACTCCTTTGGAATATGGCTGTGTGCTCGAGGGTAATTCAGCCTTAACTCACCCCTTGTTGAGGTTATTTACTCAATTTTAAGTGGTATTTCTGTGCATTCTCCAGAAACAAGTCAGCTCAGCGTGAAATTGCTCAAGAAAATGTTTCTTGAAACCGTACGTGGCTTTTCTGTGTTCGCGTTACACGAACGTGTGTGTGCTGTTCCCCTGGGCAGGCGGCTGCACGCTCAAGAACCGCAGCGGGCAGGCGCTCGAGTGCTGCGCCGCGCTGCTGGGCCTCGACGAGGACGACCTGCGCGGCAGCCTCACCACGCGCGTCATGCTCACCACGGCAGGGGGCGCCAAAGGAACGGTCATCAAGTGAGTGCCGCGCGCCCAACGGCCGCCAACGGCCGCCGCGGGCCCCTGCCCCGCCCCCCCCGCCGAACGGCCCAGCCGAGACGCCGCTTGTGGCGGGGAAAGTCGCAGCGGCTTCGTGGGTTAAAAATTATATAGCGCAAGCGTGTTTATCATAGCGCTGCTGACACGAACTGGCACTGTGGGAGTGCGCTATGCTTGTATGCTTGGAGCATAAGGGGGTCCCTAAGCTGAAGCTTTCCCATGCCATCTCATCCCTGAAGGCAATAGTGCATTTGAGGTAACCCTTAGGGATTTGCGTGTCCCACCTAGTGCCAAAGGTTTTGGCTGTGCTTTGGAAACCACCTGCTTAAAAAGAATTCCTCCCTTATCCACATAAAAAGGAGAAAATGGTCAGAAACTCCCAGTTGGCACATGAGCTGAGTCACAGTTAGTGAAGGGCAGTTAAGATGACCACTTAATGGTGTACAGAGTGTGAAAGCTAAGTGTAGCAGGTTAGTATTGCCAGGCCTCTCTAAACAGAAGCCAATAGTTGTGTTTCTCTGCTACTTAAGTGATGCTGATTTTGAGCTGACAATTATGAGCAGAAATTTGAGATATACCAATCTTTTTGTATTTTTAATTAGCTATTGTGCATTTGTAGACGTTTTATCCGCAAGCTTGCTCGTAGTTATTTAGTCACTGGGATTTTTTTATTTTTATTTAGAAGAATGATTGTACAGTATCTGACAAAAATGGTCCTTTTTTGGGGAAAATGGGCAGTTTTGAATTCGACACACTCGCTTTCTATAAAGTCTTTTATGCACTACTGAATGCATTGCAAGGACAAAGAAAACATAGTAAACCTGTTAAGTCCCTAAGCTATGCCCCAAATTCAGTATGTTAATCGATTAAGAAATACTCTGGAGGGGTGCTGTTGCTGTGAACTACAGCAGGCCTCAAGAAACTCAGAGGATACTTTGATGCATTGGTCTTGTTGTGGAGGCTGCAATTCAGCAGTCACTGCTGTCTGATGGCACTGAGGTCTGGGATACTCTCCTTGCAGGGTAATAGATGATAATTGCCTTTTCAAGATGGGAAGGTGCTCTTTGTCCTCCTTCCCGTATTCACACTTCTTGGTTTCACTGCAGATTTTCAACTCCTCTGTGGTTGTTTTCATAGCAAGAGGTGATAAGTTTTTCTCCCTCGCTGCTTTTAATTCTTCTTCATCAAGTTTGTACTCGTACTGTTTAAACATGACCACAAATGCTAATTAAGAAACATGCTGTTGCTTGCCATTGCTTTTAAGCACTTAATCAAAAAAAATCAATTGGCTTTCACAGAAACAAGAAATATTAAAATAATACAAATTTAGGATTTTTTTCCTGTAGGTATTAAGAATAACTTGATATTGGAGTAAATAATGGTGACCTTAAAAAAGATTTATTTATTTATTAACTTACGTCTTGACAGGGTGCTTTTATCAAGGTAACTTTGTAGGCACAGAAATCATATCATAGAATCATAGAATGCTTAAGGTTGGAAGGGACCTCTGGAGATCATCTAGTCCAACCGCCCCGCACACGCAAGGTCACCTATAGCATGTGGCTCAGGACTGCGTCCAAGCAGGTTGGGAAGATCTCCAGAGAAGGAGACTCCACCATATAGTGATATTTTTTTTTCTCTGTACCCACATGGACAGAAACTAACTGTAAAGTACATGTTCAGAAATTTTACTGATCATAACATTCAGTTTTAGAAAAGTTATAGCTATCATGGGCATTAAAATTTTATTAAAATCATTGATTTCATAAACAAAAGGAAACTTGTGGAGAAAAAAGTTTATCTTGCAACACAAATTTTCTGCTAGTGGAACTGATTCTTCTAACACATAAGCTGTTAGGGGTACTAGATAAGCTTCAAATAGCTTTATTGCATGTTTTAGCAGCCGGTTTTCTGACTATGTCTTTTAAATTTATTTTTTTTTTCTGGAATTTAAAGAAACTAACTTTGGGACAAGCAGTAAGGAGGAAACGAATTAGCTATGATTGCCAAAATGTGTTTGTCTTTTAGTTAGGAAGCTAATACTGAATTCGGTCATTAGAAGACTGCGAAAGAGTTTTGTACTGTCTTCAGTTGGATTCATTGAATTGAAAATAAAAATGTATGCACTTGCAAAATTTAATATAGGAATACCATAATTAACTACGTGTATTAATACACAGAAGTTCATTGTATGTTTTGACAGTTGTCATTCCTGTTATTTGAAGCAGATTGTGTTTTGTAGTCCTAAGTGCGAGCTTCGCGATTTTCCAAGTGAAACTCACCTTCCTGACCAAAATTTGAACCTAGTAAACTAATAGTGGCGACTTCCTTTTGAGAATGCTGGGAAGGAAGTATCCAAAGCCTTCCGACCCAAAAATGTCGCATGTACTGCCTCCCGGTCAACGCTTGGCATGTGACCCTGTCAGGGAAGGCTTCTTAGGAACAAATCATCTCTGATGCTTGGCTCTTTTTGCTATCTCATTGTGTCTGAGATGTTTACGCACAGCTCTGGTTTGCTGTGCTAAATATCCGTGCATATATCTTTTGTTGTGGCTTGAAATTTACTTTTAGTTATGAATGTAAAGATCTTTTAGGCATACTCATGCTAGAAAGCCTAGGGGATTACACACATCATGAATGTTTCTGAAGTTATTACACCTCTATATGATATTAATCAAGTACATTGCTTTTTTTTTTTCCTTTTTTCTCTCTTTTTTTTTTTTTTTTTTTTTTTTTTTCCTTTCTTTCTTTCTTAGGGACTTTTTGTGTGAAAGTAGATCATGTGATTGCTAATAGGTCACAGTGAATAACTAGCTCAGCCGAAATCGCTATGTTCAAGAGTATAACAAAAGCTTTGTACTGCTCCGCACAATAGAGCCAGCAAGGAGCAGTAGGAGGGTTGTGCTAAATGCTGTCTCTCTGGATTTATTAAATACTAACATGCAGCGATCTGTCAAGGGGACTTGACAGCTGCCTTAAATTTGTCTGCCCATGATAGTTTTCCAAACAGAGCGTAATAATCATTTCTTGGGCTGATGTATTTGCTGTCCCTATACAGCTCGTTTACTTAGATAATATGTTTTTATTCAAAAATATACCTTTTAAACTGTAAATGCGCTATGTATACTGTTCCTCAGCTTCACCCTTTCCAAGAATATTTTCAGATGGAAATCTATGATCACAAAGGAGATTATTTTACAATGTGAAATATTTAGCTGACATCATTCCAAGTCCTCACGCTTCTTTTGAAGTAGTATGTTTTCTAGCCCTGGAAGGCTAGTTGCATTCAAAATTTCTGGATTTATTTCTATTGAACTTCTTAGAACATTTTTGTTTTCTAAATTGAAAACACACTACTGTGTTTCTTGAATGACACAGGCCTTTCATTAGGTGGGGTCATTTCATCCGGTCTGTTATTTGTGAAGTAGCAATGTGGTTGGTTTACAGTGGTTGGTGGGCATCACTTCACCTGCTGTCTCCCTGATTTATTGGTAACCATGGGCAGATTTGCTTGGACTGAGCAAGTGGCCTGTATAATGTTAAATTATGGCAAATGTTTGGGAACTGAATAGCTCACAAGATAAATCCAGCCTATGGGAGAGCCTCGCCTATGTCCACTTGTAGATCCCTAACCTTTGTGAAGAATTTTGTATGAAAATCAAGTGGTTTTCTGTTGCTGCCTTACCCAAATGCATAGAAAACAGTGAAGAATTTCCTCTCTGTTCCTTTCAAGTATGTGATGGAGATGGGGAAAAAGGGAGAGAGGAAGGAAAATGTATCCTATCTATTCAGGAAGAGATGAAGTAGTTCTTTAATAATGTTCTGTATTCTGCTAGTTCAATGCAACTCCAGTGTTATTTTGTGGTTACATAATTTTTCAACTGAGCAAAACACAGTTGGGCTTTCTTTCTTTCCATGTGTTTCTGTTGCACGTGGTGATAATTCACATGAGTAATACAGTTCTGTGTCTTCTCTGGAACTCCACTGGTCCTGTTTATTTTTTCTGTGGATTAGGGCTGTTTTGTAACTATATGTTCTAGAAGTAAAACTGGTTGCCATGTTGTTTAAGAGATTTAAAAGCAGATTTAAAAGCAATAGAAAGCATAACATAATATGACAATAATTTATGTAATAGGGCTGCAGCTGACATGTGGGAATTAGCATTCTGATCTCTTAAACTTATCAGAATAGGACGTAAAGGTACCCTCCTTCTATTTATAAGCTTTCTGTCAGTACTTGTTATCCTAAGATAAATCAGCAGATGCTTACGGGAAGACAAGATTTTGCTAAAGCTAATTACTCTCTAAGGCAGTGTAGCTGTACGTGTCCTTTAGTGAATGGGGTCTCTGGTTTCCTGACAGTGACAGTAGAAAGAGATCTTCAACAATCTCACATTTCTGCTTCAGAAGTATAATCTTTGGAAATTACAGCAAGAGCAGTTAGGAGGGAGTTAAGTGCTTATGAATCCTGGGAAGTCAAGGAAAGGATGCAGTAAGGTGCATGTGTTGTGTTGCTTTTCCTGCTCCGACCTGCCTATTCTTATTACTGTGGTTGTAAAGAAAACAACCCGGAGGTGGCGACAGAGCAATTCCACAGCTGTGACATCCTAAACCCCCTAGGTAAGGTAGGGGTTACTGAGCAGTTTAGCTAAGAGTGACTTTGAAAGGTGGATTCTTTCATTTTAGGAAAGTTCAGTACTTGATTATCCAGCACATTGCGAGAGCGGTTGGTCTGGTGATTGAATAGTGATTGTTACGGTAGCTCTGGCTGTTGAATGATCTGAGAGGCAAATTGCATGGGGAGAAGTAACAAGGTGTTACATGGGGAGAAAGGATTTGTTTTATTCAGTCAGCTCATTGATGTATTTGGGGGGGAAGCAGAGCTTTCAACGTACAGCAGAAACCTGTATCATCTAGTATATCATCCAGTATTCATCATGACACCAGAGGACTGATGTGATCAAAATGTTGGTATTCACCCTCTCCTTGCAGATTATATTTGTTTAGTAAGGGCTGTCTTCTCCCTTATTTTATTTTCTACTTTAACATTGTATATATCTGTATGTCATGATAGAGTGTTGTGTACCCGTGGTGGTTCTGGTAAGGAACTTATATGATAGACCTTCTTTTTGTGCATAGAATTTTGTTAGTGTCTGGCCAGGGGCTTGTCAGTGTTTCCATTTTTTTTTCTCTTTGTATTTTTACACTTTTCATTGGCATCTGGAACACCTTAGGAAACTTTTGATCTTGGATCGGATTCTGTTTGGTAGAGGTTGTTGAGAATTTAGCTTTTGAATTCTTGGCATTTTGATAAAGATCTAAGTGCAATTTGTGGTCATTTTTAAAAAGTTCAAAGTTCATTTTTGTTGGGAGCCTCTTTTCTCATACTTGTCTCATGCGTTTTTTCAAATAATTCCTTAAAAACTTATCCATGAATGAGTTATCTTGTTCTGTGGATTTTTAGAGGTAAACTTATAATTTATATAGCTAAAATATGTGTTTATATTTACCTGGTATCCCTACAGTTTAGTCATGCATTTCATAACCCTTGACAGTTTGACTCAGTTTTAGAAAAAAATAATAAAGATAAATGCTAAACGGGGATATAAGTACATAATAAATAGGCCCAGTGAAGAGTAAAGTTTAAAATTGGAAGTCAAGAAGAGAGGGGAAAATAATAAATAATAATAAAAAAAAATACTCAACTGTTAAAAGGCCTCTTTGTTCTAGTTAAAAAAAGAATCCTTATGTTGAGGTTGCCTCTACCTTTTGCCATCAGAACAAATATTCATTATTTTCACTTTCTTATTTCTGTTACCAGTTAGTTTGCAGCCCTGCAGTTTCAGTTATAGCCCAGATGAAAAGTCTAAAGTCCTAAAGACAACCTAAAGTCAAGGTTGTCAGAGCAAAACGGAACTTTCGTTGTATTTATTAACCTTTTATTTTAATTAGGTAGGTCATAACTAACTTGTTGAAATATTTTATAGATGGGACTTACGTGGATTTTAGGTGTTGATGGTAGAGAAAGATATAGTTCTGATTATCTAATAAACATAAATGAAATCATCTACATCTTGTAGGGAGAATAGCGAAACATTATTCTTAATTTTTACAGATACAGTGATTGTTCTAATGTGGCAAGACTGTTTTCTGTTTGAGTCCACAGATAAGGTTTGTGTGTCCTAGTTCACAAGAATATGAAAGGCTCTTTTTAAGTTTAGGGCCTAGTCTCAGGTATTGTAGAGTGAGAAATTCTGATTTCATATCTGCATTTTTGTTCTGTAGGGTACCCTTGAAAGTGGAACAAGCAAACAATGCTCGTGATGCCTTGGCTAAAACAGTCTATAGTCACCTTTTTGACCATGTAGTGAACAGGGTAAACCAGTGTTTTCCATTTGAGACTTCTTCTTTCTTCATTGGAGTTTTAGATATAGCTGGTTTTGGTAAGTATGCTTCAAAAAGGATGTTTTATTTTGTTTGTTTTTTTTTTCTTTTGTCTAGTTGGCTGCTATTGTCACCAGAGATTCAGTGATAAATTTTAAAACAGTGTGTGTCAGAGTTTTATTTTTAGTGGTGGTGCATGGGATGGGATATGTGTACTGAAGAGAATATCCAGAAGAAAATATGTTTACACTCTGAAGCTTTTCTCACTTATTACTGCGCAATATATACCATTGAAACACTGGTTTATCACAGATGTTTTGACTTCTATTTTATAGAGTACTTTGAACACAACAGTTTTGAACAATTCTGTATTAACTACTGTAATGAAAAACTGCAGCAGTTTTTTAATGAAAGGATTCTGAAAGAGGTATGTTATATTTTGTTGTATCTGAGGGTTTTTTGTATGTTTTTTAGTAAAATAGAAACATTTTCTGTAAGATTGCTCTTTCAGTTGACAAATTGTGTCGTTTTGGCTCTTGTGACATCAGGTTGTGCTAGAAAGCTATGTTGTGCTTTAGTCTTATTCAAATAGGAAGTCATACTCCACGTATGTTTCATTAACATCAGGCATCAAAAACCTACTAAGAGCATCTACATGTGTATTTTTCTTGAGCATATAATTAAGGAGGAAAAGGTAGAATATAATAAATTGTGCTAGAGGATTTTAAAAATGCATATTTATTCATGCTGTATATAACAGTAATGCCTTCTTATTTATTAAAAAAAAAGAAAAAAGATAAGTGAAAATAATATAAAGAGAATGGTGTCGTCTATTTCACAATCAGTATTCTTTTTTGTTCAGGAACAAGAACTTTACCAAAAAGAAGGCCTGGGGGTTAATGAAGTGCACTATGTAGATAATCAGGACTGTATAGGTATGTACTTAAAGTGTGAAACTGTTGTTAATTTTGGGTGCAAATTTGGTTTGGTGCAAAGGTTAAAGTAGGGTTATATATAAAGGTATATATGTTGTTAACATGCTTGTTTGAAGCCATTTTTTACTTGCAGTTATAGGATTGGAATCTTTAATATCACAAAGCAAAAATCTTAATATTATGGTTTCATGTGTGTGTGCAAATTAATAACATGACAGTTTCAGTTGGTAATGGAGCCATGTTGTCCTGCAATACATCATAACTGCAACTGGAACTTGTAATTTTTTTTTTCCATGGAAATTAATCAAAACACTCGAAATAGGATAAATAAAAGTTTTGTTTGTTTTTTTTCATTTGGTATGAAATGATTAAAATCAAAGAAGGTTTTGAGGATGTTTTGGGAGAGGGGAATCCAGTGAATTACAATCTTGCCCTGCACAAGCTTGGAGACCATCAATAAAGGGAAAAAAAATAGTAAACACGAAAGGTTGTAGATACTATTGTTGTATTTAGGTTTGCACAGATTGATATATCAGCAGCTTAAGATATTTTTTCAACTCTCATCTGGGGTTCTCCATTTACTGTGTTGTGATCAGAAGTGATTGTCCTTTCATGTTTACTGCAGTTTTCCCACAGTAGCTGATGTAATCCTGAGTGAGGATTCACATGACAAAGTTCTAAGCTTGCTGCAAAATGTCAGGTTCTCCTGAGATTCTGTGACTCTGCTCAAGAAGTTTTCGCTTTGTCAGCTAGGACCAGCGCAGTCACTGCTTCTGAATTAACTCAAGACACTGTGTGTCGAGCAAACCTATTGACCATCTTGCAAAAAAACGAGAAAGGCATCTGGAGGAGGGCACAAAAGTGTAGCAGTAGTGTATGTGTGACTTGATAATATGATATAATTATGATATGATAATATCTATCATATGATAGATATTGATCTATGATAGTATGTGTCATAATATGATAGATATAATATGATAGATATGATAGATAATAAGTAACTTGATGTCATTGAAGTAATTGCCATAGTCATCCACGCTAGCCACAGAACTTCACCATGCTATTTGTGCCTTAGCTCTCTTTTTGCATAATTAGAAAAAAAGAATTGTCAGCTGCCTCTTGAAGTGAGTTAGAAATTAAAATGTTGTTTTTATTTTTATTTTTTAAGGCATTCGACCAAACCAGCCGTAGCAGTAAACACACAAAAATGTTAAACCATCACAAGAGAGATAGCAGTAAACACACAAAAATGTTAAAGCATCACAAGAGAGGTGTATTATGTTGACATGAACAAATTTTTATTGCTATGTAAGAATTTCAAATGTAATAGTTATCATGTTTGACAAAAAAGAAAACATCTTTGAGGCTAAATTCATATTATATTTATTTTATTCATCACAATATCACTTAGCATACGTTATATGCATAAATATATCAATAAAATGAGTTACTTGGATTTTATAAGCACACGTTCTTTGGATCGGTGTTGTTCTGTGTTCTATAGCCTCATTCTGTAAGATCTATCGAATGAGCTTATAGATGCTGCTGCAGTACAAATATTAGTCAAATTTTCCTTTCTGCATAAAAAATGAGTAATTAAAAAAAAATCTTAACAGCTTCTAAGGTAATGTGGCAGAGTTTTTAAAAGCTGTAAAATGTTTATGTGTCTGATAATTTCCAGAGCATAAATTACTGTGTTGGCCTTAAAGTGCTTTTGTGTGCATATGTGAAAAATCAAAGCAATACGTGTAAAAAAAAAATTGTGAAATACTGCAGTATACTCAGGTGTAGTCTGTCTTTCTTAAAATAAAATGGCATTTTTTATTTTCCCTGGGTCCTGCTGTGAAAGAATGAGCTTTTTTGTACTTTTAGATTCAACATGAGGTGAACTATTGATAAGAAGCTTACTTTTTTTGTTTTTTAAATCAGTCTGAGCAATTATTCCATAAAGACCTACACTGTATCACAAAACCATTTAGGCCTTTTGGGAGTTAGGTGATTAAATGAGGAGGAAAGGACCCAAAAGATTCAGTTTTTGTATTCCTTGTATTAAAATTAAACTTCTAATAATGTGTAGAGAATATTGATTAAATTAACAATTCTAGAAGGTAAAATTTAATTTACAGTGACTGTTTATTATGCTAGCATCTTCACCTGGATACAGTTACACAGAACAAGCTCAGTAGCTTTTAAACTTGTAATTTTTATGGCCTGATACGTGATTCTTAATTGAATTTTTGTAAATCTTTTTTAATAGATCTAATTGAAGCAAAGTTAATAGGTGTGCTAGATATTTTGGATGAAGAAAATCGCCTTCCCCAACCAAGTGACCAGCATTTTACTTCAGTTGTGCACCAAAAGCACAAGGACCATTTCAGACTCTCTGTAAGTTTATAAATTATGTTTGTGTTTAATAAAAATGAGTTCTCAAAACATTTGATAGTAAAACTTCAATTTAATGAAAACCTTTTCTAAGATATCCCAAGCCACATCATCTTCCACAACTCATATTATTTGTCAAGGACAAGTTTAGATATAAGGTTTGTTGAAAAGTTTACTAAAAGATCACTAAGTCTTAACACATTCTGATATCCTGCTGAAACTGATGTCATCTGTTTTCATCTGTACTTGATGCTAGTGATGGGAAATTCAACCAGCTGCTCTTACCAGTCTTGGTGAGTTTTATTTTGAATTGTGCCTCATTCAGATTTGAGGTAGCTAAGCATATGAATGGGAATGAGTACGCAGGAAGTGTCATTTTAACACCTAGCGCTCCCGGCAAAAACTTGGTATTGTCCTTGTAATAAATTCTCCTTGCTGTACAATGTAATTCTGCTTTGTAATTTTTAATTACAGATTCCAAGAAAGTCTAAATTGGCTGTTCACAGAAACATCAGAGATGATGAAGGCTTTATTATCCGGCATTTTGCAGGAGCAGTATGCTATGAGACGGTAATCTTCCTCAGACTAACTTTAGTATGCTTTCTAGTAGTCTTATTTTTTGAGTATAGAGGCTGCAAATAAAGTATTTTTCATTGTAAGAGAAATTCAAAAGATTTGTGTTATAGCTTTGAATCTAAATTTTGTGATTCATCACAGCATTGACACTTTTTTTAAAGCTTCTTAAGTTTCAGACTGTTCTCTTGAGATACATGTAACAAGTGCTTGTTACAAATCTCTGTTTACGTAACGATGCCAGTATTAATGTATTGATTTCATGGGCTACTGCAAAATCTTATGTCAAGAGAATTTAATGCTTTGCTACTGAGTTTTAAAAAGTTAGCTAGTTTAAATAAACAAAAGAGGTAGGGTTTGTAAGAAGAGGCTGATATCTTTTATTATAGCAGCTATCCTTAAGTAGTTGTAGTATAACAGTACTACTAAAATAATCATTCTTTTTCATCTCATTTGGCAAAACTCTAGATTCACCAGTTAAAGTGTTCAGGTTAGTTCTTGTTTCACAGGGAATTTTAAATGACTTTACAAGTGATAAAGAATTAATCTTTCTGGTATTCCCAAGTGATGAGGTGTTGAGAGTTGGAAGTAGAGATGGGGAGTATAATCACTGGCAAAAAGCCCAACTGATTTCTTAAAGACCCTAGGCCTTGCCATGGGTCTCATGATTCCATCAGCATCCTTCAAATTTAAGAATGTATTTTCTCTGTTGTCATTAGTATTTTACATGTCCTGTTGAAAAGTCATTTGAAATAATGTACAATTATTTATTCCCCAGTTTTTGCTGACTTTGAATTAAGCATATTACTTTGTTTTTCTTTCAATTTTTTTAAGACATGGTGACTTAGGGTTATGAAACAAGTTATTTCTTGGGTTGTCTTTTCAGACACAGTTTGTGGAGAAAAATAATGATGCTTTGCACATGTCCCTTGAATCTCTTATATGTGAGTCCAAGGACAAGTTTGTTCGACAGCTATTTGAATCTAACACCACCAACAACAAGGATCCCAAACAGAAAGCAGGGAAACTTAATTTCATCAGTGTGGGAAACAAATTCAAGGTAACACAGTACAGCAAAGAATCTATTTTCTTCTGAAATATGCCACTCCTAAGTTATCTGAAATAAGTAGAACCCAAGGATGGGAGAATTAGTGCTAAGTTGAAATTCATATAAAGAAAACTCTGCTAAATAGACATTTTTCATATGAAAGTGTAAGAAATCAGCGCATTCAAGTTAAATGCCACCCATTTTCTTCCAGAAGACTTTTGAAAATAGTCCTTGCAGAGATTATTCAGTAATTCAGAAGTCATAATTTTGCAAGGACAGGAGGAAATCTTGATTCTGAAGGTCTAAAATTTTGATGGCTTCTATGGCCTCTGAGAAGTTCTGTACTGGACAAAAGGTGTTCTTCCATCCTGTCTTAATTTGTGCTGTAGGAGGTGCATCAATTGGGCTACAGTTTGCCTTTCTCAGAATTCAACAGCTGACCTAACCACTGTACTTTGTCTTTTAAAATATTATTAAGATAAGAATTGCTTTCACAGAAGTATATTCATTGTGCTGAACAATTCCTTTCTCAATACCTGAATCTCATGCTTCTCCTCATTTTCTCCTTTCTTCTGCTTGTTGTAAAGCTGACCTTCAAACCTTGTCTTCTCCAATTGTTTTCTGCATCCTTTTCTCATTCAGCAGTTTTATTTTAGCTGGACTATTCCAGCTAAGGATGGCTAGAAAAGAGAACTATAGGGGAATTGTGAGAGGAAAAGCTGGCACAACCATGTGCTGCAGGTAAATTTTTCAATCTCACAGACTTATTATTGATAGAGTTGCTGAAATTTCAGCAAGAGTTCTTCTCAGCACATCTGGGCCAGATCCAATGAAGGATTTAGATGCCTTCAAATCAGAAGCTGCAACATTTTGGGTTGCTACCTTAGCTAAGGCACCTACAACCCCCAAATCACATTCCTAGACAACTGTTGCAGTCCCCTATTGGGGAAAGCAGGATAATCCAAAAAGACAGAGTGATTAGTAACAACAGACTGTTTCTCCATTCCTGCTCCTTCTCAAGGCCACATGCTTGAATCAGGACTGTGAGATTTCTTCTTTCAGAATTATAACTGCTGACTTAGTGTTTACAGTGGCTCTATAAAAATGCAGAATCTGGAAGAAAAAGAAAGGTATGTTACCAGTGCTTATTTTACATGTGGCAGCTGTATTCTGCTTCAGTATTAAGTATTTTATCTCCAATATATTTTCTTTAGCAAAAAGCTATTCTGTCAGAGGTGATCTTCCTCATTCCCTCTGGAGCTGAGCTGTTATGTGGCAAAAAACAAAATTTTGATGGGGCCAGAAGAGTGTAAGAGTTGCAGTGCAGTGGCTTTGGTTTTTACTGGGAGTTGGACTACCTTTTCTCTGAGTTTTGCTCTCAGGATTATTTCTTCCTCCTCTTCCTTACAATTCAGTGTTTGTAGAATTACCCTGTAGCCATTGGTTTAATACAAAATGCATGAGCAGAAGGCAGACTGAAAACAGAAATGCATACAAGATACCCTGCTACCCTGCTTCCTGAACAAGACCTGCAACCATGATATGTCTGTTGTAAGGGAAGCTGGGGTAGTGTCCATAGTTTTTATTACTCCTCTTTGGAAGTGCAAGCAACTGCAGGAGCTGTGAGATGATTTCCGTTTTGTTCCCTTTGGGTTCTCAATTCCTTTAGGGTTGAGCTCTGCACATCAGTTGCTATGGTCAAATGAATGGATGCTGTTTCCCAAGGAGGGGGTAGAGCGAAAAAGTTTAAGTTAAAGAGCAGCTGAGTGGGAGACTTTCTGAATTGCATTTTGGACTCCAGTTTTCACCTCTGCACCTAGAACATGACTAAAATCCTTTTTGGATCTGGCCCATCAATCTGTAATTCTTTGAATGTTTTGAACTTTCGTGGTATTTTGGACGTATGTGTTACTTCCAATATTTCATTTAGTGTTACCTTGCCAGACAAAGCACATGCTACTGATGAACACTAATAGCCTTGAAAATTTCACTTCAGATGGCATAAGAATATGTTCTCTTATCTGCATGGAATTTTTTTTTTAACGTATCAGTATGTGTCAGTCTCGAACTCCTCTAACTGCATCGCTTATTAGATGATGTTGCAGATACTTCTCTTTGCAAAATCCTTAACAACATTCTTTCCTTATAACTAATTACAATTAAGTCATGTAAGCCAGTTGAGGAAATGATGAACTAATTTATCACATCTATTCAAGAATTTGGGCTATAATTTTACCTTAATGTGGTAATGATGGATTAAATTGCAATAATTCAGAGCAGCAGTAGTTTTAGTAATATACCTTATTCATATAATCATTTCATTATGAAACTAATTAGTGACTCTGGCTTATTTCTTGTCAAATTGTGAGCATCCAGGGGATATAAGGAGGCATATTCTGCTCTAGCCAGAAGTATCTTTTCATGGTGGAGATTATGCTGTTTCTTCAAAAATAAAGCATCGTAAATTTAAGGAAGCATGAAAATTACATGCAAAGTAGATATAAAAGTATTTACCAGTGAGAACTGAGGAGGTTATCAGTGTTTATCATGCCTCTTACGGCACTCTCTCCCTCTTTCTAACCATATACATGAAAAGTAAAAACACATTTTTATCCACTGGAAGGAAGACTGGCAGCTATAGGTGCAGCATATCTGCTGGTGCAAATCAGGCCTCTGGGATTCAAGGTAATTGAAAAATCTGGTCACACACACAAAAAAAGTCAAAAGTCATATATTTTTGATTTGGTTGTAATACAGAAAATGGGGATTATATTAAGATGTTGAGAGTTCTGTCTTCTTTCAATCTACATACTTGATTTTGCAAGTAAACTAGAAAGACTCTCACGACAGTAATCCACATGGTAAAAACAGGCATATCTGTAAAGTATAACTCTTGTTTTTGCTATGGTTCTGGAATATTTAAGTCCCTCCCCATATATGTTCAAGAGCAGCTAACTCTTTTCCTCTCATAGCCTTAAGTCTGTAATGATACTAAACTGTTTTTACAAACAATCTTCTTCTGTCTCCTGTCATCACAACTTACTTAAATCCAACCTGAATAAATGTAGTTTAAAATTAGGACTATACTCTGTTGAATTTCTCATCAAAGGAGTTTGGAATAAAAATAAATAAATAAATAATGGCTCATGACCTGTAAAGGAAATTGAGCATATTTGTTAACTGTGTAAATTATTTGACATAAAGGTATATATTTGCTATAGGTTAAATTTGGGTTTTCAAAATTTTAATGACTTTTTCTGTCACTGCTGGTCAGTCTCATTTCCTATATAACTTTTTTTTTATTTTTCTAAATATATATTATTTCCTTTATTTTTCCCAAATGGGTTTCCACTTTTTTTGTTAGCCAAATTTCAGTCATACACATGGTATTGTTGTTAAATTCAACACAAGCCCTTTCCTCAGGATCATTCATGCACTCTTGCATGATTTTGTCTGTTAAAGATTTGTGAGCATTTGATTTATCAGTTCTGTCTGATCTACTAACAATAAACATGCATGAGGTAATGTTGTATCACTGTACTATTCGTCTGGTTGCTTAGTTATCATGCAAGATGTTCCATGGCAGTCTTTTGAAATACCTGTTTTTTTTTGCAGACTCAATTAAATTTACTTCTTGAGAAGCTTCACAGTACTGTAAGTATAAATACAGAAGCAGGTTCATTATTTTCTCTTTCCAGTGCTTCTCACATAAGTTGTAATCAATCATCTTAACAATGTAGCTTCAACTAGATGTCTAATAATAAAAAAAAAAACTTCAGAGTTTGCACTTATGTGGCACTTCTGAATTGTCTTGCTGTGCAGCTAATGGTTATTGAATTATTATTTTTTTTTTCAGGGGGATGGAAATTTTGTTGTTGAACAAAAGTTACCCAGTTTAAGTTAACAGTATCATATTCTACTTAAATCTATCCAGGCTGCAATGTCCATTTCTGTTAGTTTCAGTTTCTACCTTTCACTGCTTATTGTTGATCTACAGAAGATTTAGAGTTATATTTAAAAATAAGATAGGCAATGTATTAATAACTTTTGATTTTATATTCCATAATGTAGTTTAAGATGTTTCAGGTCCTTTTTCTGATGTTTCTGGCATCAGGAGGTCGTAAAGATGTCCCCTATGATGTGAACTCTTTTTTTTAGTGGTAAGAAGTGAAAACTCAAAAGTTGAGGTGCCAGTTAATAGCTTCAGCATTGAGATCAGTTAAGTCAAAACAAGGTTAGAGTGCAAACTGGCTATAACAAGAAAAATAACGTCAATTTTTGTCTTATTTTACTTTCTTCCTCACTAATTCTTAAGCAGCTGTTACACGTTTTTAAACTTCCTGAAATAGATTCTGCTAACCTGCCCTTTTGACAATAGGGGTCGAGCTTTATTCGCTGCATCAAACCCAATTTAAAGATGACAAGTCACCATTTTGAAGGAGGACAGATCCTCTCTCAGCTTCAGTGTTCAGGTAATGTATGCATATGATAACCCCCCCCTGTTTCCTCCTACCCCCATTTATTATTTTGAGTGTTGTGATTTGACCTAAATTTGAAATGTGTGAAATGAAAACAGTATGTTTACTAACTTAAACTGTTGCTTTTTAGAAGGTAAGTTATTTAGGTCTTTCAAACACTAATTTTGGTTCTGAGTAGCTGAGGCTCCTATTTTAGTCAAAGGAGATGTAGTTCATGCAGCCGAAGAAGTGATTCCTGTGAGCAGCCATAAGACCTCTCATTTGCCAGCAAACTTGCCTTAATTTCTATCAACTGCTTCTCTACTGATTTTTGAGAGTGTAGGTACTTGATAAACAATATTGGGCCATGTATTGGTATTTAAATTTAGATTTACTGATCTGGAGCTGAATCCCATGTCTCAGTGTTTGGGCCACAATGTCACTAGGTCAGCAACTCAGTTCAGAACCACAGAATTCCTTTGAGTTCCTCTGGCAACTGAAGTGTTAGAAACTCACATGTGCACATAGAGACAGACTTAGAGACAGCTCAGGTACGTAAAATAATGAAGCAGATCAGTTTTCTTCTATTTGCTTCCAAAACGGAAGTCAAGTAAGTTTCACTTTCTCAAAATTACTTTATACCATTGTTAAATGGATTTGAAACTCAACTTTTAACAGTGGCACTTCTGTGTAGTCTTTCCTGTTATTTTATGTACTACAGTGTTACTGTGATGCTGCGTTTTCCTTATACTTGAAATGCTAGGTACTTTAAAAATGTATAGCTTTATTTTTCTCACTTCCTGTATTTTTGCCTCTTAATGTTTTTGCCCCTTTGATAATTTTTGTTTATTTTTTTTTCACTTTTGGCAGTCAAGAGAGATTTCCAGGTTTTGCAGCTGGTGCTTTGGCAAGTTACCATGTATTTATCATGTCACAGTGCAGTCACAAATGCTTAACAACTTCTCAGCAATTAGGATTCCATTAGCAATTATTATCAGTAGGTTTTTTAGGTTGATTGCATTTGACATGTCAAAGACAAAAAAGTAAGAAATTAACTTTTTCATTTTCCACTATAACAATTGTTTTATAATAATCTTACAAGTTTATTTTTCTTGGTGTCCTGCTTCAGCTCCTTTTTAAATGAAGTTCAACGTAGTAAAGAAAACAAAACAAAACAATGTTTTAAAAACATAGTAACAACATGAAAAAAAAGTGACAAACAAAAAGGCAGTAACAACAACAACAACAAAAAACCCTGCAAATGGTAAAATGTAGAAATAGGTGAATTAAAATTATATCTTGCCAACTGATACCTAATACAGCAAGTGTACGTGCTGAAAGTGCACTTATATTAGGCACTTTCTGATAGAGATGACATCATGAAGAAATGCTGGAGAAGTGGTCAATTCTTTGATGAATTGGGTTTTGAACACTATTTGTGAGGTTTTGTCATGAAGTACTGGTTATCATAAAAGTCATTGCTTTATTTGCATTTTACAAGGACCAACTTCTATGTGTTTATGTTCTTATGAATGTAGGAATGGTGTCTGTTTTGGACTTAATGCAAGGTGGTTTCCCTTCACGAGCTTCATTTCATGAACTATATAATATGTACAAGAAATACTTGCCTGAAAAATTGGCTCGATTGGATCCTAGGCTGTTCTGCAAGGTAAGCTAGAAATTAATTGTTCTGCCATACCATCAAGGGTAGAAAATATATTTGTGTATATGTTTTGGGAAAGGGATTTTTGGAGGAGATAAATAACAAAATAACATTTTTTTTTTTTTCTGCTCCCCTTTGTTTCAGGCACTATTTAAAGCCTTAGGATTGAATGAAAATGATTACAAATTTGGGTTAACCAAGGTGTTTTTTAGACCTGGCAAGGTAATGTGTCTCTTCCTCCTTTTATTTAGAGTTTATGAATGTGAGTCAAGTAATAATTAACATCGGAAGGGACCTCTGAAGGTCAACACTTTTCTTAAAGTAGAGGAAACTTAAATAATGTTGTTCAGAGCCTTTTGTAAATACTGATAAATTCCTATGGAGGGAAAAAAAAAAAAAGAGAAACTTCTCAGTTTTATTGCTAGTAGTGCTGATTTTTAAAACAGTATTTGTTGCTTTGTATTTCACAGGTTTCCCCTATGTTCTGTAAGTCACTTAGAAATGTATTTAGGACTACTAAAAAGAGCAAGTCAGAAGAAGAAAATAAACACTTTCTAGTTAAATGTATTTATAGCAGAAATCTCTTCCTATGACCATGAGTACAGCTATTGCTAGCACAGAGAAAGGAGAAGCAGGGAGCGATTGTGACTGGAAAGAGAACTTAGTTATAGTCACAAGACAGTGTTCTTACCGTCATCCATAAGTAGAAATGCAGGATTTGCAGTTTGCCTTTCGTTGGACTTGTACATGAAGATTTTTAAAAAATTAAGCAAATCAAGTTTTCAAGGCTTTCATTTTTCACTAAATGCAGAATTTGAGTTATCTTAAAATTATGGAACTTCAAAGTGATTATTTAGAAAGTAGAAAAAAAAATCATTCCTTAAAATACTGTTAGTAAATTTTTGTTTTTATTGATTAAGAAGTGTTTGGATTATTCAAAATCTTAAGCATTTCACATCAATTAAAAAAATAAAATGACCAATTCTGTTATCATGAGAGTTATAACTGAAGATATTCCAGACGCATAGCTTCTTGTCTGAATTAATCTAGTGGATAGAAAGGTAATGTACAGTTCATTGTTTTGCTTGCGTTAAAAATACCTTACTCAGCTTGCTCTTAAATAATGTCTAGCACTCTCTGTTCTCATTTGTAAAACTGATTTTGTATTTAGTTTGCAGAGTTTGATCAAATAATGAAGTCAGATCCGGATCATTTAGCAGAGCTAGTTAAACGAGTCAATCACTGGCTTATCTGCAGTCGCTGGAAAAAAGTTCAGTGGTGTTCTCTCTCAGTGATAAAATGTATGTATTTTATGTTTTGATGATTGCTATCAATATAGCAAAGCAGTTAGCAATAGCAGTTAGTAATATAGCAATTAGCAGTTATTGTGTCAGATAAATATAGGAGGGCTTAAAGAAGAGGTTTGTAAAAGCGGTGATGGTTGGGCTGTATCTTCCAACCTTCTGTGTGCAGACTGCTTAAATGATTTGTGAAGCCTGGCAAACATTTGCATGGAAGTACCCAGCAGTTAAAGTTCTTGGGGAGGCACCTTGATGTTGGCAGGAAGGAGCAGCAGTTTCAACTCCAAGCTGACAATATAGAGTCATTTATTTGAGCTTAGGGGATCTGGCTGCGTAGAGATTATTAATGTCCAGGCAGTAGCAGCACATTCAGGAACACTGACATGACTCATGGGGCAAATGTCTCTGTTCTAGGAGTTACTGTTAATTAACAAGTAAGCGCAAGTCACTGTTGATGTGCTCTTTCTGAGTGCTTAGCCTGCTCTGCTCACTGTGCAGTGGCAGCAAGGCAGCGTGGAATAGCTTGGCATTGCTGAAGTGGGTCCTTAGAGATGCCTCTTTGCCTGGCTCAGACTTGTGAATTCTGTTGTCTACTGCGACTTAACAGACCTAGCTCTCAAGTACAGATTGTCTACATACAGGTTTGAGCTGTTGAGTGTGTGAGTAATACAGAAAATATAGTTCTGTTGAATTGTTTAAACCATTGAGACTTAGTCAATCTTTTTGTGTTACAGTGAAAAACAAGATAAAATATCGAGCTGGTGCCTGCATTAAAATACAAAAGACTATTCGAATGTGGCTTTGCAAAAGAAAGCACAAGCCACGGTAAGAGATTATCCACTTGATTCTTGGTTGATTCTCTTGCTGTAGAACATGTCTATTTTAAAATAGGTTCTTCTGAATGTAATAGATTGACTATGCTTAACCAAATGTATCCAAAGTCATAGACTGATATATGAGTGAAAGGGACTTTGAGCTGCCTTCTACTTGTGTTG
The DNA here is from genome assembly GCA_013398735.1 of Nothocercus julius. Classification (NCBI taxonomy): domain Eukaryota; kingdom Metazoa; phylum Chordata; class Aves; order Tinamiformes; family Tinamidae; genus Nothocercus; species Nothocercus julius. The sequence continues at coordinate 24,262 of VZSV01000006.1, forward strand.
CCCAAGGACGAATCAACTGAATCAGACCCTTTCATAAGAGATGTTCAACTTGTTCATAGACCCCTTCAGTGAGACCCAAGTAGTGTTAATAACAGAGCTAAATCTTTCCTTAGGTAATTCAGGACTCTCTGTCCCTTAATCATTCTCACTTTCTTCTGTAGGCCTCCTTTCTTTCACTTCTGAGGAGTAATTGTGTGTTCTATCTTGCTTTTCCTCTTGAAGTTAAGTAGCTGTTAGCATTAACATTACTGATGGAATACTCATGGAATAAATTTCAGCTGTTAAGCGCTCCTGTCATTATTGTTCTTTAATAAAGATCCAGCACTCTATCTGTTCTTCATTGCTGGGGTTCTTATAAAATGTTTTTTTACATCCTTTGATAGTTATGTTGCATATTGTACCTTGTTGCTTCTGTTCTTTTCCTTAAATGCTTATGCTGTTCTTCTGTGCTCATCTTCAGTGAGATAATGTAGTTTCTACTTGCTGTTTTTCTTCCTTCCTAGACTTCCTCTGTAGATTTGTAAGTTGACCTTCAATATTATTTTCAATATTATGTCTTAAAGAAGCTGCTTTCCTGGACTCTCTTTCTCTTTTCCCAGACTTTTTTTTTTTTTTTTCTCTCTCTTGTGGAGTTTAAGGCCACATTGTAAAATCAGAATTATATATCTATAAAATAATCTGAAGATGCATTAAACTGTCTTTCATTCACAGCATTGATGGTTTGGTAAAGGTGCGTACACTGAAAAAGAGACTTGATAAGTTTAATGAAGTAGTAAATGCTCTGAAGGAGGGGAAGGCAGAGACAAGCAAGCAGGTCAAGGAGCTGGAATATTCCATTGATGCTTCAATGACCAAAATTAAGGTATGTTATTATCCAGACAAATGGCTTCTTATTACTGAAATCTTTTAAAACTTAATTTTCAAATGCATGGTGAACTCTTTTTTTTTTTTTTCTTTTTTTTTCTTTTTTTTTCTTTTTAAGAGGAAGTACTCTGGACAAAGATTTTGTATTGAAATGTTGTGCTAAAGACATCTCTGTCAGAGGTCTCATTTTTCAGAGTCACTAGACACTTCTAAATCCTATTTGGAGTTATTTGCAAATGTAGCTGAAATGAATCCTGCAATTGGATCCATACATCTTCATCTATGTTTCAGTGTGTGGTAATGCTATGAGACTAGTGATGTTAATAATTGTTGCATTTATTCTCAGTGATGTGTATTAGCAGTATTTTAAATTAATCAGGGTTGGAACTTAAAAATAGCATGCTGGATTTTAAATCAGTCAAAATTTATAGTTCCCTTCTCTAATAGAAATAATGCAAAGTGACGATTAGCCTCAAAAAGGGTCACCAAACATCCCATGTCACACTTGCTTATCGTCTTTTTGTTTTTCTTCCTCTGTGTGTCTCAACACAGAGTAAAGGAAAATAGAGAAAGTGAAATTAAGCTTTAGCTGCCAGTTAGATTTGGAAATACATGTAACAAGGGTTATTGCTTTATATTGCTTTATTAAGTATTTTCATCATGCTATTTGCTACTCATTTAAAAATATTTTTAAAAATTTTCCATTGTACTCCCATTATTTTTACCTTAGGTGCTACCATAATAAGAGAGCATATTCTGTGCTTCCATGTATAACATGAAATTATTAATGATGAAGCTAGTCTAGAATGCACATAGAAGCTCCTAGTTCTCAAGATGGTAAAGTTTAATTTTTGTTGCTTAAAAATGTCAGGTTTCAGAACTGAGGGCAACTTTTAAAGAGAAGTCCTGTCCAGAGTCAGTGATAAAAAATAGAAACTGCTTAATATGGTTTTAAACGAAGGAAGAAAGTTACGTATCTGCAGGATTTAAGAAAGGAAGTGAATCACAAAATCACGGAATAGCTGAGAAGGCACCTGTAGAGATGATGCTCCAGCAGGGGCACCTAGAGCATGTGGTACAGGGTGGCATCCAGGTGGGTTTGGAAGATCTCCAGAGAAGGAGACTCCACACCTCTGGGCAGCCTGTGCCAGGGCTCTGTCACCCTTACAGCTGAGAAGTTCTTCCTCAAATTCAGGAAGAACTTCCTGTGTTTCAGTGGCTGTTGCCTCTTGTCCTGTTGCTGGCCACCACTGAAAGGAGTCTGGCCTCTTCCTCTTAAGAAGTGAAGGACTTGCTTAAGGTGTTTACTACTCTCTCCTATATATAATTTTATTGCAGTTCTCTGTGTTTTCATAGCACTTCATATAATTTTTAAAAGATGAAGTGCAAACTCAAAGGAATATTATCCCTTCTTATATTTCAATTCTGCAGACCACTATAATGACAAGAGAACAGATACAGAAAGAATATGATGCTCTAGTTAGAAGCTCTGAGCAGCTTCTGAGTGCACTGCAGAAAAAGAAACAGCAAGAGGAAGAAGCAGAGAGGCTGCGACGCATTCAGGAGGAAATGGAAAAAGAAAGGAGGAGGCGTGAAGAGGAGGAACAACGCCGAAGAAAGGAAGAAGAGGAAAGGCGTTTGTGAGTGTTGGAAAATTGCTACTTTTGAAATGAGAAGCAAATCAGAAAGGCACTTTAATCAACTTGTGTTTAATATTGTTACACTTAAAGAGAGTCACCCCAATTGTACTCTCGGTGTGCTGTGCACTCTCGTTTTTTAAAAAACAAAAACAAAAAAAACACACTTTTTTCCCTAAGGATTTACATTCTAAGTATGGTCAGAAGAGAGAAGGGAAGAGATGATATGAAGAAACTAAGAAACTGGGAATACAGTCAAACTTGGAAAGTTTCTTGGCTTTATGTATATTGTCTTTTCATCAGAACAGTACTGACTTCTGGATTACTGTTTAATTTTATGGAAGATGCTTTCACATTTCTTTTTCATTTGCATCGTAATAAGATAATTGTCAAAAGCTGTTTTTTCTTTTTATTCATCTTCCCCTCCTTGCTTTTGTAATAGGAAATCTGAAATTGAAGCAAAAAGAAAACAGGAAGAAGAAGAGAGGAAAAAGAGGGAAGAAGAAGAAAAACGTATGCAGGTAATGTTTACCTGTGTTTTCCAAAAAAATCTTTTTGACAACTTAACATTCTCCACCTGAAACTACTGTGTCTAATAGCATAATTTTATAAATGGGTCTCAAATTTATACAACAGTGTTATATTTGGCAGTGTTCAATTTAATCCAGCTGTCTAGAAATAGTCCTACATAATGTTTATTTTTAACTACAAATATTTTAAGCCTTTTCGCTAATGCCTATGTTGCAGCAATGCTCACGCTTACAGATAAACTCTTGTTGGCATTTGCTAGTTGGGGACTAGCAGTTTCCCGGCTGGGACTGAGAAACCAGTTGAAAGCTGTCAGATTTTATAGACCAAAATTGGCAAGTACTGTAAACAAACAAAAACTATTCAGTTGTAGATTTAATTTTTCAAATGCTGAATCTCATAAGCTTTACTGTACTAATCTAAGAAATAGTCCATTTGTAATAGGTATTGTTTAGTATGCTACATTCCCATGTTATTTTATTGCTAAATTTTGGTCGAGTACTGAAGCTACTGATTCCAGGTGCAATTTGATATTATTTAATTGTACTTAAGCAGTAGATTATTGTTCAGTAAGGTACTATTCAGATCACATATACAGAAGTCAAAGCTGAATTCAGGCTAAAAACTGAATTAGATACCAGTTTAACAGTAAACAGTTTGGAGGAGATTGGTAATAATGACAGGATATAGAACTGCCTTTAGTAACCTGTTACATGTGATTGTGTAAAATACATGCAGTTCAACTCTGCTCTCTCTGCCTTCATTCCCGGCACTTGCTGCCTGTATGTTCTCACTCTGAGGCACATTAGGACTCTTAGCCCCTTGGCCTCTTCTTGCTTTCGAGGTTCCCTGTTCGAATTCGGCAGAGAGGAAAAGCTCTTTTCAGGGACCATTATAACAACTGACAGGGCAGAAGTTCTAAAAATATGGTCTACCATATAGAAACACTGCATTCTGTTTTTAAAGCAGATAGGTAATTCTGGAGGGCATTTATTTCTTCTGCATACAATTTATTACTCATTATCTCTCCATTTGGTAGTTGATGCTGTCAGCTAATCTAGGATTCACAGAGAGGTTCTCTGATATTACCTGCAAATTCATGGTGACAGCGGGGAGTGGCTTTGTTTCTTGACTTTTGGGCCAGACAAAAGCATCGCCAAGAAAGACGTTGCTAAAAGACAGCATGTTTGGAATTGGAAGTTTGTATTGAATGCTCAAATTTTATTTATTGTGTGTGCAAGATCTTTGTTAAATAATGATAGTAAGACAGGGTTATAGTGTTGCTCTGCAGAGGCAATGTATCTGGATTGTTTCCTCACTGCAAGAAGCCAGAATTTTGCCATTTCCTTAAATCTGGGGACAGATCAGGCCTAAAGCTACAGACCTGTATACAAAATAGTGCTTACTACTAAGTCTTATAAATGGGAAATTCGGTATACAAAGGAAATTCTGTGTTAGTGCTATTGAGGAATAACCATACTACTCATCTGAGTTTTATTAATTCTAAAAACTTCTCAAACCTAGTTTTCATAATTAATAAAGTAGTTGAGGAAAAACTTGGATGTGTTTTTTAATAGGAGTGAGTGATTGACATTTTAATTGGAATAAGTAGTTGAAATGGTAAGCTGTAATGATGTAATAAATGTAATAAATTACATGAAAAGCAAGATGCAATCTGTAGCTCTTGTATTTTTCTTGAATCAATTTAGAAACTTCTGTTAACTTTTTTAATTCTGTAGATTTGGCATGTAAGCTATAAATGTTTTTTTTCTTTTTTTTTTCTTTTTTTTTTTTTTTAACACATCTTTCTAACCACTTGCTTAAGTAACATTTTGTTTTTGCTTGGATAAGATTAAAGTTTTGTTTTTATAAAACAGGCTGAAATTGAGGCTCAGCTTGCCAAAGAACGTGAAGAAGAAACCCAGCACCAGGCGGTTCTTGAACAGGAGCGTCGGGATCGTGAACTTGCAATGAGAATTGCCCAAAGTGAGGCAGAACTCATAAGTGATGAGGCACAGCTTGATTTAGGATTGCGGAGGTATGGAGCTTAATGCTTAAATTTCTGCTTTTTCTTTTCCGTAGCTGTTTTCTCTGAGAATGCTGTAGTTTGTTTTATGTGGTTATGTATTAAGTGGACATTCCTTTTTTTTTTTTTTTTTTTTTTTCCCAAAATTAACTTGTCAAATTCTTTTAAAACTGCTCGTTTCTGCTGAGAAATAGTTTCTCCATTGTGCTAATTGTTACCTCTCTGATTTAGATGTATATGAGTATGACTCTAGTTTTGTGGGAAAGCATCATGTTGAATAAAACAAAACCTCATCCCATTTCTCTTCTTGAATCCTGATGAGGATGACAACTGATTTATGATTTTTATGACCCATTTAAAGTAGGGACTGGAATTTCTTTAATAGTTAGCAGGAATAAAATGTAGGATTTCTAATACTTGGTGCTTCCAATTGTTTATTATCTATTTATTTTATCTAATTTTTAATTAATTTTAAGATGCCCTCTTAAGGCAGGAATAATACTTACTTCTGTGTCCTTACTGGTAAGTTTTTATAGCACATAAAGGATATGTTTAGCATAGGTTTGAAAATTAAACCTTGTCTTAAATATTTCATCGTCATCCTATTTGAACTTCCTGATGAGTCAGTGCTTGATTTCGTGTGCAGATTCATATTGCCTGAAAGCGAGACCTCCTTATGTTTAAAGGGTGAATCCACACAAGCTCTTTGGCCAGCAAATATAAATATATGTGTATATATATGTGTGTGTATGTGTGTATATATATATATATGTATGTATGTATATGTGTGTATGTAAAATTGATGCGTGTTTTAACTGTGTGGTTGTGTGCCTTTGTTTCTTCCCAGAAAGTATTTTTAGGATGTGTTCTTCATACAGTTCTCCTTAGGTGCTAACATAGAAGGATATTTATGTTTCTTGACAGTTATAAGCTCAAAAAAGGAACTTTCTTTGGTTTATATGTGGGTGGTTCTGATTTCAGATTACTTATTTCAAGTATGATCAAGATTTACATGATGCTTATATCTTTATGCACCTATGCATACAGGCACATACATGTAAATATCCATGTGATTTAATGAAATTTTACTGTCCTGCCTTAGCAGTTTCTAAAGGCTCTATAAATTATTTGGGCTTCAATGGAAAGTGAATCAGGGATTTTGCCTTTCTTTATTATGGATCAGATTGCTTTTAGGGGCTTACCAGCATGATTATGCCATCGGCTTGTTAGATGATGCAAAAAAACCTTCATGAATGAACATTTCCAGAGAATTCAGCCTCTCAGATATTCTGTTTGCTGCTCAGAGTTTTATTTAGGTGCATACTTTTTTTGTAACTAAATCCGTTGTGTGACACACCTAGGTAATTTTTTGTCATGTACCAAATTAATTGCTAAAAGCTGGTGCTAAAATTACCAGCGTTGTTGTTCTTAATTGTCACACAATAGCTAGTTTTTCTCACATGTGACTCTTAAGATGTTCAGTTGGTCCAAGCTGATCACTTTACAAGCCATGTTCTTGAAGATTTTTCCTTTTGTCCTATTTGTATGGTGGTGCCAATGCAGAACTTGGAAGATGAACTGAAGGTCATGTAGTGTTGCAACCTGGCAAGTCTCTCAAATATGAATGGAGAGAGAGTTTAAAGAAGGAAGACTCAGAGAATTCAAAAACTTTTTTTGGTCAGCGAAGCTGTAAGCTCTGCGGTGCTTCCTACTGCTAAAGGACAATCCTGGTATTTGTCTTCCTCAGGGAGTCTAGGCATGGATGCCCAGACTGACCAGCCGGATGGCTGTGACTGCCAGTCTCTTCCTGCTGTGCAGTGGTAGGACATGGAAGGCTCTGCTTGGAATGATTAGAAAGGACAGAGTGATCTCAACAAGTAAATACAGCAGAGTAAAATCTTTCTTGAGCAACTTGAGAGAGAAACCTTGGAAGAACAGTAGAGGAATCTTTCTGCTTAGATGAGACTTCTTTTTAGGTCATTAGCAAAAAAAAAAAAAATTCAGTTAGAAAATTATTTCAGAAGACATAGAAAAATAAAATCTGTTAATTTCAATTCATTCTGATACATTTAAACCAAACTAAGACCTTCCCCAACCCAGTATCTTCTATTGAAATTCAAGGGCAGGATTTCCACTTAACTGCAGGAATGGGTTTGAAGCTAAGTGGTGTGCTGAAATTCTTATCTATAGTTAGATATCTTGACTGGTTTCAGCAAAACATGCAAGTTAATCAAAACAATCCTTGAGACTTTAGCTGTTAGCAGTCACCATTTTAGTGCAGTCTAGTGAAGTTCTGTTCTACCAGCTTCTGAATTTGAGACCTCCATAGCATACCTTAAAATCTCTGAGACTTTTATGCTTGTTTTCCCCTTTGCATTAGTTCTTGGTTAGTAAGATGCAGTATGTATGGCTGCATGCTGGATTCGCATAGTGGCACTGGTTCTGCAGGGGCCTCAATTTGCAAATCAGTGTTTATTGCTTAGGCTTTGGCAGGAACGGAGGAGTATTTTACTCTGTGCTGCACTACCTACGAGTGAAAAAAACAAGTGCTGCAACTTCTTAGCGGATTAGACAGGTGACACTGTGAAGGAACTCCTCTGTTCTGCCCACTTTTACAGAACTTGTGATGTTATGCACTGGCGTATTTGCAAATAGGTAGCCTCTCTGTCATTTCTTCTTCTCCTCAATACCTTGCTTCATTTGAATTCAATCCCTTGCTTTGGGATATCAAAGGGAAGGGCTCTGGAGCGGGCGCTCGTGCTGGAGCACCTTGTCTCGAGGAGCACAATTGCAGCCACAGCCGCTGAGCAGTAAGGGGCAGGAGCAAGAGGCAACCCCCGCCTTAGCAGCGTCGAGCCCCGACCCGGGGGCGGCTCTGACCCCGCGGGGGCGACGCCAGCAGGGAAGGTGGCAACTTAAAAGCCGCCCCCGGGGAGCGCGGCGAACAGAGCCGGCAGCCAGTGTGGGGTGCAGCAGGGTGCAGGGAGTCTCTCCCCGGCACAGGAAAAGAGCTCTCCCCACAGTCTCTTCCGTCAGTGGGAATTCAGGCAAAGCCGTGGTCTCTACCTGGCAGAGAGCCTCCGCCAGGAAGACTGTGGCAACGCAGACTGAACCGCCACAGAAGCATGCAGCAGTCCAGGTTTCTGACTGCGGGGACTGTCTGAGCATCACGATGTTATCAAGGAGTAGCAAAAACAACACCTGTCCTAGGTGTGAGCAGGTGGATGACCTACTTAACATTGTGGTGGAGCTGAAGGAGAAGGTAGAAAGGCTGGAGCATCAGGGAGTGTGAGAAAGAAATGGACGAGTGGAGCCATGCTCCGAAGTCATCCCAGGAAGCGCACCCAGAGAACTCCCCAAATCGATCTGAGGATCCCCTACCCTCTCGCCATAGGGCAGAGGGGGCGGAATTAACAATATTAAGAGATGAACAAGAACAGAAGTGGGTCCCTTTTTGAGGTGGCCGGAGAACCCTTTCCAGGCCCACCTCGCCTCCCCAGGTGACAATGTTCACCAGGTACAAGGCCCTGAAACTTGAGGGCCAGACAGATGAGGTCAAGGACCAAGGTCCATGTAGGGGGTTGTCTAGGGTGAGGCAGTCAAGTGCACACCTTGAGGCCACTCCCACTGAGGAGAAAAGGAGCACCCCGAAGAGGCGGCTTGTGATTGTCATGGGAGACACTCTACTGCAGGGTGTGGAGGCACCAATCTGCAGACCTTGTCCAGAGAGGTCTGTTCCTGCTAGGGGCTCAAATAAGGGATGTCGTGGAGAGACTGCCAAGCCTGTCTAGGCATCTGACTATTATCCCTTGTTACTGTTTCATGTGAGTGCTAATGATGCCATGGGGAAACTGGGCAATGTCAAATGAGATTTTAGAGCCCTAGGGATGGCAGTCAAAGGTCTGGGAGCCCAGGTTGTGTTCTCCTCTATCCTGCCAATGAGGGGACCGGGTATGAGGAGGAAAAGGCAGATATTGCACATTAACAACTGGATGTGCCGCTTGTCTTGGCAACAGAGTTTTAGTTTCTATGACCATGGGGCACTGAAGACCAGCAGCTAGTGAGGAAAGATGAGAGCCACCTCAGCAAGAGGGGCATGTGTTGTCTTGGCCAACAGGTTGACCAACCTGATCAGGAGGGCTTTAAACTAAGCAAGAAGGGGGAAGGGGAGTGTCACACAGACAGGGCAATCAGCACGACATAGCGAAAGTCAAAATGTGTCCAGCAGGAGCGTGGAAGTGGGGAAGTCAATATAAGATACGATTATAGAGGGTCCTCTTTCAGCCCTCCTGGGAAACCTGCAGGCTCGATTACTTCCCTGAAATGCCTGTACACCAATGCATACAGCATGGGGAATAAATAGGAGGAACTGGAGATCTGTGTGCGATTCCAGGGTCATGATCTCATCACAGTTACAGAGACATGGTGGGTTAGCTCCCACGACTGGAGCGCTGTCATGGAAGGCTCTGTGCTTTTTAGGAAGGACAGGCTGGGAAGGCGAGGTGGTGGAGTTGCTCTTTATGTGAGAGAGCAACTGCAATGCTTGGAGTTCAACCTGGGGGTGGATGATGAGCCAGTTAAGAGCTTGTGGGTAAGGGTTAGAGGGCAGGCTAACATGGGAGACACTGGTAGGCATTTGCTACAGGCCACCTGACCAGGATGAGCAAGTTGATGAGGCCTTCTACAGGCAGCTGGAAGCAGCCTCATGGTCACAGGCTCTGGTTCTTCTGGGGGACTTCAATCACCCTGATATCAGCTGGAAAGACAACAGAGCCAGGCACAAGCAGTCCTGGATCCTGCAGAGCATTGATGACAACTTTTTGACACAGGCTGGGGAGGAGCCAACGAGGAGAGGTAGGCTGCTGGACCTGGTACTAACAGATAGAGAGGGACTTGTTGGAGATGTGAAGGTAGGGAGTAGCCTCGGCTGCAGTGATCATGAGTTGGTGGAGTTTATGATCCAACGAGGAGGCAGCAGGGCTGTAAGCAGCCTGGCAACCATGGACTTCAGGAGGGCCAATTTTGGCCTCTTCAGAGACCTGCTTGGAAGAATTCCATGGGCTAGAGCTCTAGAAGGAAGAGGGGGCCCAAGAGAGCTGGTTAGTGTCCAAGCAGCACTTCCTCCACGCTCAGGATCATTGCATCCCGATGAGTAAGAAGTCAGGCAGGAGGCCTGCATGGATGAGCAAGGAGCTCCTGGCAAAACTCAAACGGAAGAAGACAGTAGACAGAATGTGGAAAAAAGGAAAGGCTCCTTGGGAGGAATATAGGAATGTTGTCAGGGAATGCAGGGATGTAGCAAGGAAGGCTAAGGTACATTTGGAATTAAATCTGGCAAGGGATGTTACAGATAACAAGAGGAGCTTCTTCAACTATATCAGTGGCAAAAGACAGATTAGGGAAAATGCGGTCCACTGGTGAACGGGGTGGGTGCCCTGGTTACAGAAGACACTGAAAAAGCAGAGTTACTGAATGGCTTCCTTGCTTCAGTGTTTGCCAAGGGCAGCCCTCTGGAATCCCAGACCCTAGAGACAAGAGAAGGTGACTGGAGGGAGGAAGACTTGCCCTGGGTAGAGGAAGACTGGGTCAGAGAACACCTAGCGAAACTTGACATTCATAAATCCCTGGGCCCTGATGGAATGCACCCCATAGTGCTGTGTGAGCTGGCGGATGTGATTGCTCAGCTGCTCTCCATCATCTTCTAAAGGTCCTGGAGGACTGGAAAAAAGCCAGTGTTACGCCAGTCTTCAAAAATGGCAAGCAGGAGGACCCAGGCAACTACAGGCCAGTGAACCTCACCTCCATCCCTGGAAAAGTGATGGAACAGCTCATCCTGGCAGTTGTCTCCAGGCACGTGGAGGACAAGAAGGTGCTCAGGAGTAGTCAACATGGATTCACCAAGGGGAAATCCTGCTTGGCTAACCTGATCGCCTTCTATGA
>VZSV01000006.1:36478-77351 GCA_013398735.1 Nothocercus julius
AAAAAAAAAAAAAGCCTGGCAAATTGTTCTGGCAGCGGTTTCAGCTCTTTTACTTGTGTTATTCTGGGCTTACTATGCTAGACTTCTGAGGGTTCGTGGAATTTTATTATGTATCCAAGATTGAGAAGCACAGGTAATAAGGGATTTACTGCACGAAAGTGTAAGTTAACAGATGAGTGTAACAGTTGAGCAGAAGTTACAATTAAACAATAGATTTGTCTCTTTATCTGTGCAATTTTTTTGATAAATCAGTGGGTATGTGGTGGAGGGGGTAATACCATGACCAACCTTTTCTTCCTCCAGATCATTAGAAGGCTAATTAGGAATTAGCTAATTAGTTCTAACTAACATAAATATCTTCTGTTTTCAGAGCCAGTGGAGCAAAGCCGCAAATGACTGCGTATGATATTTCATTTTTTCAACTCAAATACACTAATAGAATCTAATGTTAATTCAAAGGAAATTGATACTGTCCTCTTATCCCTAGTACTTCTGTAATAATCTTTCTTAGACCCCACCTATAAAACACAAGTAATTTGTAAAAATTTATACCTCCTGCTTTGCTTATATCTAATATACAAGTTAATAGTAAACTAATAAATCTAATAATGTTCATTTAAAGCTTGTTATACTCAGTGTAAATTTTTCACCAGCTATTTTTACCCTCCTATATGATTTATTTCATTATTACAATGAATCAGAATTTTATATATATGTATATATATATATATATGTATACATGTGTGTATATATATGTATATACGTATGCACACACATACATGAGAATGGTTATTACATAAAATTAGCATCTGTTTATTTTCTGTACTTGGATTAGCTTCAGTTAGGTTGTCAAGAGGCTACTACAGTCATAAAGGCTGTTTTTATTTAGTATATTGGATGTATGCTTACTAATCATTTTTTTTATAGGGAACAAATGGCCACAGAAATGTCAGAAATATTGTCTAGGTAGGTGAAAAGACAACACCAAATGAATCAGTCACTTTACAAAAATAATTTACAGATTAAATGTATTGAAATATAATTGAATGAAAAATAATGGAATTGTTAAATGCTAAACCGATAAACATTTTTTTCCAGATAAATTTTCTGAATCAAAACCTTTTTATGTTAACATTCATTGTCCAATTTTTCAGTAATCATGTTTCCTATTTTTTTGTAATTGATTATGTAAAGAAAGAATAAGAGGAACTTGGTGGATAGTGATACTAGTGTCTTGTATTGTTTCGATAATGTTACTCAATCTTACTTTTGTCTTCACCCTTGTTATATGGATGATACAAAACCGGGCTCCACATCTTTTCAAGAATAACAGGAAACTTCATTTTTATTAATTTATATATCTAATTTTTGCAAATTCAACACAGTATTAATAAATTTCTTTAATCCCAGCATAATTTTTAGGAGCTTTTAATGAGATGCTAAATTCAGTTGTAATTCTATTCAAATAAAAAAGATTTTGAAAGGTGCCTTTTAATTGTATAAAAAGCATTCTAGAACATTAAACAAGCCCTCCAGGCTGGGATTTTTTTTCAGATGATTATGCAGGACTTCATGCACAAAGCATGAGTAAGAGAAAATGCAGATTTAGATCTGAAGACATTTGTCCTGTCTTCTAGTTTGTACTAGAATGTTAATTCTTTGTTGAAAGGAATTGTTATAATGTCCTACTCTAGGTGAGTAATTAGAAGTTGCTTTCAGTAATCAGAGGACAAAAAAAGCCTTTTCACGTTTGTTGTCTGAAATTTACTTGGAAATTCAAATTGTTTTGAGGTTTTTAAAATCAAATCCTCTTTTAAACAAGCCACTGTGCTGTGTCTATTGTCTCAAAATCATCAATCTTGGATTGTGGATGTGTTTTCTCGTTTTAATACTGATAATTGTGAGCGTAGCTGTTAACTAAATTTGTTCATTGTATTTTAGAAATGCGTATGAAGTATGTTAGAAATGGATATGAAGAATGTTGTACATAGTTAATTTGGAACCATTTAGATGTCCAGATCACATATATTGACAAGGTTCCAATGACACTGGTCAAGTCTTAATATGCAAAAACCAAAAACCAAAAAACTAAGTTTTGACCAAAATGAAAGGCTCTGTGTTTCAGTAGAAAATACAGTGCATGCTTATTTCACTAAGAATTATCACTTTCCATATACTGCAAATATTTGACTTGAGACTGAATTTTTACATTTGAAATTGTCCTCTTTTGATGCATGGTTGTTACTGTCACATTGGGCAGTGAAGACTGACTGCCAGGCTCCTATGCTTTAAGTCATGAGTAGTACTGTCATGGAAAGGCTAAGCCAGTCAATTGGATTAACATTCTTAAAGATTACTAGTTTAACCAGAGATCATACGGCCTGGTTCAGCTCCTCCAAATTCTGTAGACAACTCTTAGAAGAGTGGGAGTGTTGCTAAATACGGAAAATCCTCAGGATTTGTCAAATTAAGATTCAAGAAGGTTAGACACCAGGTAGCGGAAATTACATTTAGCAGGAATCCCTTAATGTCCTACAGACATGTTCTTTGTAACACAATGTTAAAATACGTATATGTTGTGGAGATGTTCTTTCTCAAATGTTTCTATTGTGTTTAGTACCCTGAGTAGGGAGAATTTACTGTCACTGAGCTATGTATTGATTAAAAGGCAAAGAAATTATTTTTGTTAGCCTTCTTGTGTACAATACATAACTGGAAGCTGCATGTTAATTCAGATTAGTAGTATGAGTAGACCTAGTTAAACTGATGTTGTAATAAATAGTGAGATTCTGTAATGTTAATTACATTGGAGGAGAGGGTTCAGTTACTGTTAAGAAGTGCATTTTGTTAAACAGATGGTTAAACAGATTTATTTCATGAAACTTGGGTATGGTATGCATTTGCTGTATTGTCCCTTTCAGCACTGTTATATCTACGTAGAGACATTCTGCAATAGAAAATGTGTTTGCATCCTGTCAATATAGTCTCTTCTGAGAGACCTTTAGAGTTTATAAACTTTATAATCCATAGAATATGATTTTGAACACTATAATAATGTAATAGTCCCACAAAGATATTACTGCGAAAACATCATTAGACTGAAAAGAGCTGTTCTCTTCTGTCTGACATTCTTGGAGTTTTTAATGCGGCTCACTGTAGCAAGTATTTTACTCCCCTGTTAAGGATCTTGTCTGTCCTGTGGAACAAATCCTCCCAGAGACTGAAAGATAATATAGTCTCCCTCCTATCTTAGTCCGCTAACTCTTATCTAGTAACAAATGAAAGTATTTTTTGTCAGGATTATCTTTATACATGTACATGTAGTGTATATTTCTTAATTGGACAACCTTATTCATACTTCTAAAGAAAGTGGATGTTTTAATAATAGTTTCTTACTTCTATTTGTAGTTGACAGTCTTGCACGTTGTTTACGTAATTAATAGCTTTTGCCTTTGAGAAGTGCTCTTCCTGGGTGGGTCACTTTTATATTAGTCTGCTTTCTTCAGAGAATGGTCTTTGTCTTTTGGTCTCTCATTTTCCTCAACAGAATAGGTGCTGCTCTTCTCAGGCAGCTGCTGTAACATTGATTAGAATCAATTCATTTTGTTTTCCCAAATGAGAGTTAAGAGGCACAGAATATTTTCTCTAGTGTTAGAACAAGGATTTGTTCTAAACCAGTTGTTAAACAGCAGAGGAAGCACCTTTTCTCCTTCCTTGTCTACTTCAGAAATGCTTTTTCCCCCTCTTCTGTTTTTCTAATGGAACTGAAGACATGTATGGCTGCTCTTCATTACCACTGTTCTACATCTTCACTCTTAGCAAGAATAATGCGCATCACCATGAACCCATTTAGGGTTAGGGTAAACATGTAGAATGTGAGTCCTCTTGCATTAGCTGTTATGAACAATTCCTTTTAATCTCTTGGCACCTGACAAGATTTTTTGTAGAGAATAATTTTGGTCCTCAAAGATACTTCATTTTTAACTTAATCCTTTGGAAGTATTAAAAGTTATTTGGTATTTTGCCTTTAAATTCAGTCCTTTTGCAGCTGATTTTTGTAGTTGTAAGCATGCGGCCGTATCTGTCATGAAATCTATTCCTCCTATTGTAAAGTTTCTTGTTTCATGCCTTCAATTTTTTTTTTTTTTTTTTTTTTTTTTTATAAACAATTCTAGGGGTCCTTTAGTTCAAGCCACAAAAGCTGCTGCTGGTACTAAGAAACATGATCTCAGTAAGTGGAAATATGCAGAGCTCCGTGATACAATCAATACATCCTGTGGTAAGTTTTCTTCCTGTCTGGAGGAAATGTGTGTTGTAAAAAAATGTAGGTTGTATTTTCTTAACGCTATTGGTTCAATTTTAAGTGTGTAAGTCTACAAATGCTTATCTAAAGCTTGAATGTTCTGACAAACTTCTTGCTGTCGTATCGTGCTGCCATCAAATCACGAGAAAGAAAAGTTGTCACTTAAAGCATATATAAAATATTTTGTCTTGGATATTTCGATTATTCTTTCAATAATTCTCCAAATTTCTTAATTTGGGAAGCTAACAGTTATGCTGTTAATTACTTCCCCCCCACCCTATGTTATAAATGGAGAAACTAATATGAACCATTATTATAAGGTAACTCTTTTTTGTCCTGCTTCTAGCTGTAAGCAGTTGATTAACTTCTTGGGAAAGATAACTAAAAATTACCCTGTATGTAGTAATAGTAAACAAATCCTTTCTATATATTTGTTCTTAATGCCCTAAGTTATCTCCAAATGCTAGCTGTCTTTTAGCATTTTTAAATAGGTAGGAGTGGGGCAATGTTTTCAACAGACTGGGTGATGTAGTAATAGGTAGTGCTAACGCACATGGCTGTTCATACCTAATGAACCCAGTTCAGATCCCTTAGGTGACTAGTGAAGTGCCTTGGAATCGTTCTGCTCCTTGGTACCGTGAAATTCAGTAAAAATAAAATATCTTTTATAAATTTGGAAAGCAACCCAAATCTGAGTGGTCAGGCATTTGTTTTTTTTTCTTTTTCCCAATAGCAGAAGTAAAAGGTGAGAAAAGGTGAGGGTTTTTTTTTTTTTTTTTTTTTTTTTTTTTTTGGTTTGTTTGTTTGTTTGTTTTATATCTTCTGCTTGGCTTATGAAGCCAACAGGCAAAATTAAGTGAAGTGAAAATTGTAATTGTAGCAATTCACTGCTCGAAATGTGACCGTAGAACAGTTCTTTTGGGGAATGTTGTTCCTCGAAAGGGGAAAAAGCCATAGCACTCCAAGGGACTTCGAGCTATAGAAATCAGGTCTGATACTGCAAAGAATCATATCATTATGCTTAATATAACATTAATAGCTATTGATAAAAATCTGTGTTAGAGAGTATTTAAGAAACTACTCTTGGTTGTGGAAATAGACTGAGCTTTTAGCAACCTGTATATAAAAGTTATAGTTTGCAAAATTTTAATTCCCTTGTGTTACAGCTTGATCTAAAAGCATGTACCTATTGATGAAAAGCATTTAATAATTTTATTTTCTGATTTTTCTGACTCCTACCTTCCGTTTCTTTCTGAGACAGACATTGAACTGTTGGCAGCTTGCAGAGAAGAGTTTCACAGGCGGTTGAAGGTATATCATGCTTGGAAATCCAAGAATAAGAAACGCAATGCAGAAATGGAACAGCGTGCCCCCAAATCAGTCACGGACTATGGTGAGAAGAGAGAATTTTATGTTTATAATAACTTTGGATAAAATATTCCAGATAAATGTTTTTAGAATGAACATTTTTTTTCTTGGTATGTTGAAGAAATTTCTTGTTTGCTTAAATTATTTTTATATTGAATTACAGTAAATATTTTGAAAAAGTTAGAACATGATTCATCCAGGTACATTTAGGGTCCAGACAAACAAAAGCCTTAGTGAGATTTTCTTTCTCATGCTTTAGCCTTTTTTAAGATAGAATGTTTTTCTAAACAGCTAATCATATTTTTATTTAGATGGTTCTAAGCATGTTGTATTTCAGGTGACCTTTTCCTTTTTTAATTCTATAAACATTGATATTGCAACTTCTGATTATGGGCTGGCAAATTTTGTGTGGTCCATGCTTTTGTATTAGGCTGTGATTCTGCTCGTTGCATTTTTCAGAAGGGTTTGTGCTGTGAGCTTATTGTAAGCCTTTATTGTGAGCTTCAAAATAGTGCACTAATGAGAGTGATTGCCTTTCATATTCAACAAGAAGATGTAGGAGTTAGTACATTTAACGCTGCTAGGCCTGAAAATCAGATGCCATGTGTCTGAAATAATACTTGCAGGATGGGTTGTTGCCTTTCTCCTTTCTCCCTAGTCCAGTGATCATCTGCTATAAAAGGAATCCGAGAAATGAAAAGAATCTCAGTGAACAGATGTAATCATACAGCTCAGTCTTCCCTGCTGTCTTCTGGACCACAACTCTTATGTTCCTGGTTGCAGAGGGGGAGGATGAAGAAGAGGAAGCAGGGGGAGGGTACTCTTCCCATAGACCTACTAGATTGGGCTTAGGCCACCGTTCTGGACAACCAGGGCTGCAGATTCCAGATTTCCCACTTATTCTCTCTGTCAGTTATTATACAGAAATCTGTCCTTCCCCTTGCTCAGTTGCGTGAGCATCACCTGAGAGTTGAGCTTTTTGGGGAACTTTGGAGAAGGAACTTTCCTACTCCTGTGTGCTAGGTAGGCTTAGACTCCTGTACAGCCTAAGCATGGAAAGGATCTTAGCAAAAGCCAGGGTCCTCATGGCCCTGCCAAGCAATGTGGCTTCAAGTGCTTAGAAAGCTGAGGACTGAAACAGTGGGAAGAGGCTTTTCAAGTGCTTCTGCAAAGTTGTAAGTCTCTTTGAATTTGAGCTCCTACATTCCATCCAGAGCCATATGTTTAAAATATTCATGGACTATAAAGCTCTGTATTGGTAATGGAAAATATTAAAGAACATAGCATTCTTGGAAGTGTGCAAATAACAGTTGCAATATCCATGTTTTCAACATACTTGATTAAGAAGGGACAAATTTATACCATTCTTTTCAGCATTTTTTTTTTTTTTTTTAACTTTTCTTGAAATGTGGCTCCAAATTTCTGTAGGAAAGCTAGAGCACTGCAGATGACAAGGAGAATATAACAACATACTGACAGTGACTTTTACACACTACCATTAATGTCAAAGAGAATTCTTTCTGTTGTAACTATACTATATGAGTACTTTACTTCTGTGTATTATAATTATCCTAGAGAATAGCGGGGAAAAAAAAAAATCAGATTTCTTAGGTATACAAGATAGAATTCCTTTGCACAGATACAGGTAAATATATGCTTTAGATAATGTAGCTTCTTCTTTCTATCTTTTAGCATTAAGAGCATACATTACTGCTGTCCATTATTTATATATATTTTTTTTTTTCCCCAAATTAAGAGCTAAGCACTGGCTTGTGGATGATTATTAGATTGGGTAGATTTGATATTAATAAAGACCTGGAAGTTAAAGTCTTTTATTTCCTAATAGAAATATAGGAAATTGTAAGTACTCTGTTAAATAGCTAGTAGATTGTGCTTGCTTTACAGGTGAGTTTTTTGTAACAGGCTTTGTGAATCGTTGGATAGTCATTTTTAAAACCTGATGGCACTAGATGCAGTCGGAAATCTACGAAAGATGAGAAAGGAGACATCTTATTCATGTCAGTGAGCAGAAAATGAACACAAATAATTAGCTCAGCAGCTTCATTTCATTTTTAACTAGAATTTCAATTTGTGATCAGCATTGGTGAAAATCATTGAGATGATGAAAGTATAACTTAAACAGGATCAGTGTTTTTATATTTTGTTCAACATGTGATATTTGTTTACAGATTTTGCACCAATTTTGAACAACTCAAGTAAGTTGGGAAATGGCTTTTAAGCCATGACTTTTTAAGCTAACTTTAAAGAATGGGAACACTCAAAAGCTCTGTACTAACTTCATTTATCTAGTGTTTTGCTACACATGTACATAGAAATACATTGTTAAAATAGAATGCTATATTACTATTTTACTTATATTCAACAGATGGTGAATTATATGTTACTCTAGTGTATTTTACTGTATATTTTCAAGAGATCCTATTCATCTGAGCAGTCATGAGAAGGGAGAATGATATAACCTTCTAATACAGGTTATTTGAAGGAAAAAGCACCCTTCTCCCTCATCCCAGTTAAATGCTCTTCTAATTGTAACTACACAGGCTTATTTGTTGTAGCAAAACTCTGGAATTAACTTAATGTAACAGCTGTTTTTCTAGCACACAGACTAACGTTCAGGTGATGGTTTCTTTTTGAATAAAGAAATAGACTTCCTTGACACTGACAAGTAGTGGCTCTGTTGGCTGCTTAGTGTTCCCAACTTCTAGATTTTCTCGAGTGTAGTTGTGCGCAGGAGTAGAAGTCTTAGCAATTGCCAGTGCAGTGCAAAAAGTTTTTGCTAGTATTAAATCACTGCTGTGCTGTGATAGATGTTCAATTTGCAGAAATAGAATTAATTTCTGCAGTTGTAAATTATGTCTCCGTAGAATACATTTCCATATAAAACATGCTTTCTCAGAGCTGCTGAGTAAAAGTAGTATTCACATATAAAAATCTATTTCATTTTTCATCCTTATATTTATGTGGACGTGAAAAAAAGTTTGAGGGTGTAATATATCTATTTTTAAGATAACACCTTTCAGCTTTAGAAATTTGGTTTTTCATGAACGTGAGTAAAAGCAATTTCAAGAGACACTTTCAAGGGACTTCTAGTCTTTTAGTCTTCTTCATAAATGTAAAAGCATATTATTAAAAGTGATTGCCATTTTTCATTTTATTAGTTTTAGCTCCAAAGTTTGTTTTGTTACTTAATAGACAACTGGGAAAAAGGAATTAATTTTATTACCTTCATTCTAAGGCACTGAACTACTAATACTGCTATTGTAAACCACTAAAGATCATTTTGGTAAGATTTTGCAGGAGGCAGGTCGTAAAGGAAGGAATCTCACTCAAAAGCATTTTCTATTCCAAAATGATTCTGACACCATGCTCGCAACTAAGAAGGTTGATCATTTGATGAACTAACTAACACAGAGTTATTTGCTTTTCTTCAATAGGAAGTGTCTCTTTTCTCTACAAAGTTTGAAATAAATCTGTGGGACTCAGGGGCAGTCCAAAAATGTGTATGGGAAATGTTCTACCAAAAACAGATACAAAGGCCTCGGTGGTCTCCTATAGAGGTTTGGTCAGTGGATCTTAATGGTCTGAAATAAACACATTTAGAAAAGAAGAGAACAGCCAGAATATAGTACACACAAATCAAGACAGAAGATTATTTTTGATTGTTTTGTAGTAAGCAAGACATGTTAATGTTTCTATTAACAGTTTAACTAGTATTGTAATTCTGTTGACTGACAAAAAAAAAAAATCTCTGTTTAAAGGTGTTTCTCTCTTTGTTTTTGTTTTGTATCTAAAATGGATTCTTTGCACAGTGACCTTGTTTCACAAAGAAATGGACGGAACTAGACCAACTAGTGATTAATATTTCTGGTTGATAAGGAATTAGATGTAGAAAATTACACCTTAAATATTGTTTTAAAGCAGAATGTGATACTTCATTCACCTTGTTTTCTCTCAGTGAAGTTGAGACCAGGGAGCAGTCTGGTATTACAGGTAGAAACAGCAGTTCAACATGAGCATTTTTTCACAAGCATCGTAGTTGTAGTGGGATGCTTTGACACTTTTTGGATGACTTTGTACCCTGGGAGAGTTTCACTTTGCGTCTGCTGATTAATTAAGCAACTTTTTGTTGTTTGTTCTTTCATGTAATAGCTCAACAGAACCCAACGGCCCAGCTACCAGCGAGGCAGCAGGAGATTGAACTTAACAGGCAGCAGCGGTACTTCCGTATCCCTTTCATCCGTCCCATGGACCAGTACAAGGATCCCCAGAACAAGAAGAAGGGCTGGTGGTACGCACATTTCGATGGGCCCTGGATCGCCCGCCAAATGGAGCTGCATCCTGACAAGGCACCCATTCTCCTTGTAGCTGGTTGGTATCAAAAAGAGATGTCAAGTGCAGGAAATGTTAACGCATTTTAAAAGGAGGACAATGATACGAGTTCCCCAAGTCATATTGTGTTTTTTCTCTTATTTCCTCAGCATTTTTCAGCTTTTTTCTTTCTTTTCAATGACAGAAATTGGTAATTTGGGACTGGCATGGGTGGTTGCTAAATGGTGATAAGGTCATTTGGAGGTGTAACTGATCATGTGCGTTGTACTTGTGCATATACTTGAATCCAGGAAGTCAAGAAGTGTGGAAGTTAGGTGTGGGTTGTTTGATTATTAACCATCCTCAGATTATGCACTGAATTGGAGACAGCATGAAAATGAAAAGTGACCTTAAACTTCTTCTGGGAAGCTCCTACTCTGCTGTGCATTGGAAATTTTGTCTTTCTGCAAGATGGTGCTACCATAATAGTGATGCTTTTACATTATTTGTGCTCTCTGATATGGTAGAATAGCTTGTTAATCTTGAGCATTTAAAATAAGAGCTAAATGTGGCAATGGATAGTGAAAGATCTGGTCATGCAAAACATCTTCTCTGTCTGCAGGATAATTGAAGGAGGAAGGAAAACTGGAAAAAATCTTTGCTTACAGTTGTAGTTTGACTTTTTGTGTTTAACTTAACAGGAAAAAAAGGCTACAAATTGTTAGCTTCACAGAACGATTGTGTAACCACAGAAGTGCCCTATCTTTCTACTAATTATTTTTAGTAGAAACACTTGCACCATCTTCTGTCTGCATAGTGTCCAAGGCCATAAGCAAAAGTAGGGCTTTGTTGCTATCATGAGCGCCCCACTCAGTGGTTCACCTGTTGCAAATAAAACAACAGTGCTCTAATCTCATCAGACTCCATGGGGGCTACGTTAAGTTTGTTTGGCATAGGAGTCTGACAGGTTCAGAATCCTGGCAGTAGGATCAAAGGTCTATTTTTGTGGACATTTAAACAAATTCAGTGGTAATTAAAACAGTTCAGTGGCATATATAAAGGAAATGTATTGGATTTCAGGAGAATGTCTCAGGATAGTGATTTTTGGCATCTCACTTTTCCTTGCTTTTTAAGCAGTTTTGCCAGATGAAATCATATTAGTTTATTCTAAAAATATCTGTTATGTCGTTGCGCTGTATAAAAATCTGTCTGGGGCTTGTTTTCCTCAAAAAAAAAATCTGCTAGCAAACTACAGCTTGAGAGAGGAAACAAAGCAAAAATCTAATCTTTGTTAATGACATCTTCAAATAATGTAAAAGCTTCATATGTGTTTTGTTTTTCTTCCTTAACCTTATTTCAGGTAAGGATGATATAGAGATGTGTGAGCTTAACCTTGAAGAGACTGGCTTAACTCGAAAGCGAGGGGCTGAAATTTTGCCGAGACAGTTCGAAGAGATTTGGGAGCGCTGCGGAGGAATCCAGTACCTTCAGAAGGCCATCGAGAGCAGACAGGCTCGTCCTACGTACGCCACGGCCATGCTGCAGAACCTCCTGAAGTAGGCACCGCCCAGCCCGGCCCGGACCCCTCGCCCGTGAGACAAAGGGAAGAGCTCCCTTACAGAACGTGGACGTTCTGTAATCGTGCTAGAGATGTTTAATATAAAGTGAACAGGTTTTCTTAATCACGTGGCTTGATCATTTGTACTTTATGAGGTTTAATTTGTGTAGTGAGCTTACTAGCTATGTGGCTCTTGCAGAAGTTTCAGTCGTTGCAGTTTGTTGTAGTCTGTTTATAAGTTGCATTGTCTTCAGAAGTTTCAGTTGTAGCTCTTTACCGCCTGCGAGTAATCTTGCTGTACTTTGGGCACAGAGTACAGAGAACTGCATTGCAACCACCTCTTTGAAAAATCCCTCTTTAACACACTCAGTAGCTGGCTCTAAGTGGTGGCCTAGTAAAGAGGATACATTGTATCTCATAACTGGAATTGTGAGGCCTTAGCTTTGACTTCTGCTCCTGAGAAGTTGGAGTATACTTTTTTTATAATCTGAGACATTTTATGTCCTGATTTGAAAACTGCTTAATGTCTGTATTTACCGACTCTTTGAGAAGCTGATGGGAAATCCTCTTAAACGTAGAGACTCATGAATTCCTGCTTAAATGCATCCTCTGTCTTGCTTAAAAATATATGTTTTTCTGTACATTCTGGGAAGAGTGTTCGTATATGTCAGTACATATAATATTGGAGGTACTCAAAGAATGTACTGCTCATCTGCTCATTAGGGCTTATACCACTTTTCTCTTAGGGATTTCTTTTTTTTTTTTTTTTTTTTTTTTTTTTTTTTTTTTTTTTTTTTTGTTGACCAAATCTCCATTAGGTATTCTTCAATGGTTCATTTATCTGGGTAGTGTAATTTAAATATATTATACAAAATTGTCCAAGGTTTATATCTGGAGGCATAAGGATAGCATAAGGGAAGTATGTTTAGTTTTTTGGTGGTAGTATAAGAACTGAATGTTGAGGTCTGAGCCTCAGCCATCCTTTTTATTTTAATTCTAATGAGATGCACAAAGTCTGCAACTTCCTTTAGACTGAATAAAAATCTGGCCAATAACATAATGCACCATCTAAATGCTCTATGCTGATTGAAGTAGCTGCAATATTTAGTATACTGGAATATCGTAGTGATTCAGACATTGATCTTTACCTAATATCCTCTGTCAGGTTGCATAGTTTGTAACAGTTCCCTTATTTATCAGTAAGAGTTTTTGTGGATAGGAATTATTAATTTCATATTTAAGACTCATTCACTTACATGGGTGTTTCACCATGCTGGCCATATTTCAACAAATTAAATGTGATAGCTATTATCTCTCCAGTAGGGTTGAAATACAAAATAAGTAGCTTGATGTCCAGTTAAATATTCAACCTGATTAAAAAACAAAATTTGGTTCTACAGAGTTATGAAGTTTGTTGACACTAACTCATTTCCTCTCAGTTTGAAACTTTTTGGAAACTTTAATTTTTGAATACATATGTATATTTTGTTATTAATTTTCCAGAGGTAACAGTTCTGTAGCACTGTCAGAGAAAGCTGTTGATGGAGATGTTCTTGCTGACCTTAGATTGTGCTTGCATGCTGCAGTCTGCCTGTTGTTAAAGTTGCACTCCTTAATATATATATACTTCATACATATGAAGACATTGGAGTAATGCACTAAATCTCTATACAGGGAGTTGTGGCTTTCCTGAACTGTGCATTTTCAAAGTCAGTATTGCTGCATAGACAATGATTGCAACCTAGAAAAGACGTTTTCCTTGTAACCCACGCAGACTCTTCACTGAAGCGGTAATTTGGGGCTGTAAGGTGAAGGATGAGGCATCAGGCTGCTGGCTGGTGTACGGGCCTGTGCGATGTTGCATGGGTTTAAAGGGGCCACATGTGCAGCTTCATCACTGCTTTGTGTTACTGAATTGGAACCCAAGTCTTGGAACTTCCGGTCTTTCTCTAGAATTTTTTTTTTTAAATATTGGCATTGTAAGAACCTGTGGCCACATATGTTGGACACAAGGAAGAAAAGCACTGAACTGATAGGGCTGAGGAGCTTCACCCCATTTGTTTTTACCTGCATTTAAGGTCTTGGCTTACCATGTTCACTCACACTCAGTATGTTGTGTGCACTTTTGGGGAACCTACAGAAAGAAGTCCAGTCTGTTGCATTATGTCAGTATTTCCTTGATACAGACTGGTTCTTCATAGTAAGTTATCAGCAGATATCAGGAGGAAATTTTGTTTTATAGACTGGTGTATATAAGTTTTAGGGGTAACTTAAGTGACTGACAACTGTGGTGTTACCAGGAAAATAATTTTGACATTGAAGTAGTGGGAGAGGAACCTCATGGCTGGACGTTTGCGCAGGAGATGTCCCCTACCTCCGTGCTGCTGTGGCAGCATGACCAAGGCGAGCAAAAGACTATTTCCAAAAAACGGGATGTTGAGGTTTGTGCAGCAGTAGGCATTTTTGTGGTCCTTTAAAAGCAGCCTCTTTTCACAGTGTTGCTGATGGCTGATCTTTTTGTGCAATATAGTTAATTTTCAGTACATTTCAGAATTATATTTTCATGTGAGGCAGTAGTCAGCTGCCTAGAGTCTCCATTGCCCCTTGTGCTGCCTCAGGTAGGGTGATGCTGGGGGTTGAGTTTGAAAAAAAATAAAATGGCCTGTAGGTTTATCATGTTCTCTAATGCCCTTTTGAGCTACGGTTATAGAGAGCAATTTAATTTTAAAGTAAAATGATGAGGTAAATATCTTATTTTGGTTGTGTTTGGTTTATAAAAGCCACATTTCCTCCTGCTTCTCAGCAAAGCTCTCCGTGGTAGCTGCTACGTTCTCCTGCCTGAAACACTCCAGAAAATTAGAGAGGAAGAGAAATCATGGGGCTAGGTTACATTCCTGAGTTGGTGACCTAAGAATATAAATATTCTAAAGAATGTTACTTCGGAGACCATAAGGTCGTTAAATACGTGTCTTTCATCCACTGATGAGATTGTTTTTCTTTTCTAGTTAATTCCTTTTTTTTGTTTTTTCCAACATATTTTTTGAAGTATTTAAATGACCTCCTAATAATGTACTGAAAATTAAAAAAAGCAATAAATAAATACATTCCATGTTGAAATCTCTGCTGCTTTTCTCTGGGCAGTTTGTCCTCAAGTATTTAAAGGGTTGTAAGTAAGAGTTTATTAAGTTATGGGAAGGAAAAGGAAATGTTTGTGCTGCTTTTTTCTCAGGGGTCTATGGTGCTTAAAGCTACTCTAGGCAAAGATTTTAACTTCAGTTTCTAAGGTAAGTGTCCCTCTGAAGTAACATTCTAATATTAAGAATTTCTAAAGTTAGCTTAGTCTCATATCAGGATTTTTTAAGAATTCTTTTTATTTTATTTTCACGGTCGCCATGAGACTTTTTTGCTGTCCAGCTTGCTTATCATCTGCTAGGCTGTTACTGCTTCTTTCCTTCTAGATTTATGACAGTCTAGTGAAACTACTTTTGATCCTTAGAGTTTATAAGGTGCAAGAAATGCTTTTTTT
This sequence comes from Nothocercus julius, assembly GCA_013398735.1. NCBI lineage: Eukaryota > Metazoa > Chordata > Aves > Tinamiformes > Tinamidae > Nothocercus > Nothocercus julius. The sequence continues at coordinate 51,563 of VZSV01000006.1, forward strand.
TGTTCCTTCAAAAAATGTTTTAGTCTGAAACTTTACTATTCCAGGGTGCAAATTGGAGTGATATCTTTTCCAAATTTCAGATGATTAAAGAAATTCAAGCTTTGATACCTAGTGACTATAGTTCTCTGTCATTTTCTTTATAATCTTTATTTCCACCAACTTTAAGATAGTGGGTTTTTTTTTTTTTTTTTTTTTTTAAGTGTGAGATTAAATACCAATTCAATAACCTGTGGAATTTTCAAGTAAATGGTTTTATTATATTTTATTGAAATACAAAAGGCTTACATCCAGCAAATGTATTTGGTAATTAATAGTTGGGCATGATAAATAGTTGTGAATAATCATTATTAAAATACACATTTAAAATTACCATTTTCACCTGACTAATGCAAACTGGTATTAATTAGAATACACTAAGCACATAGAGAATATACAGCTGTAAGGGAAATGAGAGAACGCTTTCAGCATTCCTGACTTACACGAGCTAACGTTTGTTGGCAGGGAGGACTCTCAGTGCTCTGCAAGAAGTAATTTTAAAGTGAGGCTCTACTCTGAAGTGTTACTAGGTAAGACTGCATCTGCAGTTTCTGTTTTTTTTTTTTTTTTTTTTTTTTTTTTTTTTTTTTTTTTTTTTTTTTTTTTTTTTCGTATTTCTTAGTTAAATATATCAAAAATATTTTAGCTGTGGAACTTCAGCCTTGGTTTCGTGGTAACTTGCGTTCACTTGGGCACACTTGCCAGTTCTGTTGGTTCTGCAGGCAAAACTGTTTGTGCAGTTGCTTCTCTGGGGTTCAGAAGCAGCTCTCCTGAGGGCAGGTAAGACGGTAAACCGGAGCCCAGTGTTCGCTGTGCTATTTGTGCGGGCCTGGCTGTTAAAAGCGAAAAGTTGTTGTCACGAAGACGGGCTGCTGTCCACGTAGGGTTGGGGTCTGAATGTCGCAGTTCGACCCGTGCAGCCGTGAGCTCCGTAGGACCTCGCTTGGAACTGTGAATCCAGGCGCTGCTCTGCAGCAAGCGGTGCCCGGAGGTGACACAGCCCCCGCGCAACTCGCATCTGATCACGAAAGAAATTCAAGGAACAGTAACGTAATAAAATAGTAAAGTAATAGTAATTAGCTCGGGCTTAAAGCTGGATCACTGAGCACCAATTGCTAAGCCTCTGAAGTGCTTAATGGCCACCAATTGTCTGCTGGGATTTCTTCTACAAAAAATAATAGCAACCTCTCAAGTTTCTTGATGTATATGCCAAGTTTATGTGTGCATGCCTGTGTGTGAGTACGTAATCAACTTGCTGCTGGGAGGGTGGCTGTACATACAAATCTCTTACCTTTAAATGAAGAAAATTGCAGATATTTTCCCTCTGCAAGAAGTGTGAAGTCTTGGGCTAAGAGGCTTTATCATCTGCATTTAAGCAGTGACATGGGTTTGTGTGAGGGGGAATGTCTGTGTGTGTGTGTATATATATATATATATATATATGCATATATATGCAGTATATGCATATATATATATACACACGTGCACACACACAAGCACAATGTTAACAGGAAATTAATAGTGATGCTCAGAGAAGCCATTTGAACAACATACACATTCACTCACACACTTGCTAAAACCCCAACCAATTTGTGATTTTTAAGTTTTGTGATGTGAGTTTTGTGAACTCACATTGAGTTCTCACATTGAGAATGAAAAAGTTTCCAAACACTTCTAATGGGGCCCATTTGGTCATTAAAAACGACCCTTGCTAATGACAGCTCTTGTTTCAATGCTTGCGGCTTGTGCTGCTTTAGTGAGTGTAGCAGTTAATAAAATGGGGTGGAACTGTTTTAAAGTTTCATCTACACATTTACCTGACTGTGACATACAATATTGCAGAGTGTCACTTTTCAGCAAGATCTGTTTCTAGCACTAGGCTCTTAAATAAAAATACAATTAAAATATGTAAGCACTAATATGCTTAATGCATGCATCTTAATATGGGTGATTGATGACTGGAAAATTTTAAACATGGCCAATTAGGTGTAGTTTTTCTTTAATGAAACAATGTGTTTCATATATACTGATTTTTCTCTCTAAAATTGTGAATCTGCAGTAATCCTTGAATTTTCTCATGCATAATGTAACCTGAAGATCCCGTCTTGAATAATGCAGGCATCCTTTTTATGAATACCTGTAAGAGAAACTCTCATAAGACATTTAAAAAGCATTTTTGCATTTGAAAATGTATTACTAATCTGCTGTTAATAGGCAAGAACTCATTAAAATCTGATGGACTAATTTCCTGTTCATTCTGAGGAAAACTGAGTTGATTCTGCTCTTGAAGTTATTTTGCATACCTGCTTTTACACAAATCATTGAGTTTACAGTACAACTACTATTATTTTTCCTGCCTGGTATGAGTGTTGTGTTTCTAGCCAAAATAGCAAACAAGTATTGCCCATTTCAGCATAATTTGAAGGGCATATTTTTGCCCATAAAGTAATTAGAAATTAGTAATAATACAGAAACACCATGGCGCTGCAGTGTGCATATTTGTAAACCTGTGAAACTGACCTGAGAAGACAGCACTTGCCCTCCCGAATGCTCTTTTATGTTGTCTTTTCCCTGTGACTGTGTGTGAAACTGATACTGGTAGGATGTTCCTTATTGAACCTTGCCAAATAAGGTCTTGATAAAGAATCCTATTCACTCTAAATACCATTTGCGAGCATGAACAGGTAACACACAAAACAGCATCCAGTAGATGGACTGAAAAAAAAACAGACTTTCCAGACAACTTGTCATAGATCCTTACACCTGAACATAGTCTGTTTTCTATTTCAGCACCTCTTTCTCTGAATAGCAGTTCTGCAGCACAGTGGTCGTAAAATAGTTCTTTAAAAAGAAAAAAAATTCCTTTCTCTCCTGAAAAGCCTTACATTTTGCATAAAAGGCGCGTGTGTAGGTGACTGGAGCAGCAGAGAATCGGACCAACAGGATCATCTGTAGAGAACGTGAGCTTGCCTGACTTCTGCCTTCCCACAAGATGCATTGTTTTTTGCCTTATGCTGCAGTCTGAATCTGCTTGAACCTGTGAATCCTAATTGTCACGTATTGCTTTGGCTCAAAGAAAGCAACTCCTAGGATTGTTTTATTCTTCCTGTTTTATACTAATTGCCAAGCAAGATCCAGAATGTTCCCAGAGACCTAATCCCGTAGCCTGTGGTTTTCATCTGTTTGACATGCGCTTTCGACTGAGCTCACAGAGAAGGAAGAGCAAGTTCTGCACATGGACATGGAAGATGCTTCCTATTAATTCTGGGATGACTAACTGGCTATGGTCTTTTTTTGTTTGTTTTCTGAGAACTAACTTGGAATCCATGTAGTGGCCCTATAACTGAAGAGGAAGCATTTTTCGTGCTTGGGAAGGGGTTAAAAATTCTTTTAGTTTCTATGGGAATTCTATGTTTATTTTCATATTTTTTTTATAAAATCAGAATTACACCTACCTTTTAGGACACCTTGACTACAGTAAGGTGTTATTTACACTTTGGAAAAGGAAAAGAAAATCAAAATCACTTTAAATACCTGGGCTGGGACACTTAACTTGGGTTAAGTGTTCTAGACATCCAACTCCTCCTGAAAATTCAATGCCATAACAACCTAGGCCCCAGAGAAGTTTTCCTGACTAGGAATTTAAACTGTTGCTCTTGGTTTCAGTATTTCCTTAACAAGATCTTGTGAAGAGCTTTGTCAATGCACTTTTGGCAGTTAACACAGCCCAGATGGTGACAGCACAGTTTTCTCCCACAGATGTTGTGCTAATTTATTTTTCTCCTAAGGTATTTAGTGCGTTAGAAAGTAATAATTTTAATTAGTTTTGCTGGTATAAAAGTGAAGTTTTATTGAGAGAGAAGCCAGTTCAGCCTCAAGCTCTCCTGACCAGCTTGTCCTTGCTGACTTGTAAATCTCTTCATCGTGTTCCCAGCCCCCATCTTGTCACCCCAGCCTGAACTCTCACCTGAAGCACCCCAGGAAACCAGATCCCGGCAGGATTCTCCAAAGATCGGTGGAAATAAATTGCTCTCTCTGCTGTAATTTACCTGCTTCCTTATTTGCCTAAGCTGCGTTCTACTGGCTCCATCCGCTTTGGTAGCCCCATATGCCATCTCCCGGGGTCTGTACCTAGAGGTGGGCAGTCCCACAGGGATATGGGATAACAGCTCTAGGAAACCCTTTGTGTTCTAGCCAGGCTGTGGCTCAGAACGAGGCAGAGGGCAAGACACAAGCTTTCTGTCCAGCTTCTGAGGGAGCAGCTCAAACACATCACAATTGGGGCAGGCTGCCAATTTAAGAGAAATTCTTGACTCAGCTTTTCTCCTCTTTTCCTCCCACTTTCCCCCCACAAAAAGAAAAGTTTAAGAATCCCATACTTGAAACAGCATGCTTAAGGTTTGAGCATTATACAATATTCTGCTCCATCTGGAATTCTTACTTGTTCAAATGCTAGGTAGTTGAAGCAGGCACAGCTCCTTCTTTTTAAATGATCCATTATTACTAATAAAACTTACCCCTTGGTTTTCTTTTTAAGTTTCAATTTCATTATTTTAGAAGTGAATATGATGAATACTAATTATATGAATATTATTACGGCAGAACAGAACTCTGCATAAAAGCCCTTCGTAACAGGTACTCTCTGTCATAGCAAGCACCCAAACAAAAGTGATCTTCAACAGAAGACAGAAAACAAATTCACACCCCATGGTTTTTTTATTTTCAGTTGTAAATGGAGTTTGGAGCTAGCTCAGCAAAAGGCTTCCTGGGAACATCTGTAAATGGGAAACTCAACAGAACTTGAAAGCTCTTGAAAATACTGACAAACCTTGTTTATGTCTGGCTGGTGCTCAAATTGCAGAATTTCAGAATTTCAGCGTGTTACTCTTGGCTCTGTAAACTGGTCTGGTGACCTGCAACAGTTAAAAAAAAAAAAAAAAAGGCACAAAATGAATTATTTCACAAGTCAGCAGCACCGCACTGATAGTTTGGACCACCAAAGCCATGCAGAAGAGCTGTAACGAGGGCAGTCCTACAGTTCTGTTAGGAAACCTACATAGCAGTAACTGTAAAAAGTAAACATAGGAATTAGTACTTTTAGTCCTAAGATTGCTAAGCAAGCGGTTAAAGTCAAATTTTAGTTGTAAAGTTAATAAATGAAAACAGACCTGTTATTTGAGGTGGGGCTGTTTGCTGAGGGGCAAGGAAAGGCTTTACCTTCACACTGAATTGTGTTTTCGAATGTGTGTAATGCTCCTTGACCAGGGATCTCTGAAGAACTGACACGAGCACTTACGCTAGAGGCCGTGTGAGAAAAGCTAGTTATGGGTTCATCACGTTCAAAAGCAGGATTAATTCTTACAGCGTTTTCTGTATTGCAGTTGTTGAAGGTAGGACTTCTACAATGCAGAACATTTTTGTTTATGTAAGACTTTAAATGATAATGAAAAAAAGGAAAATTTCAAAGTGTGAAGAAAAAGATCATGAGCAGCTTACTCCAAATTAGAGTTTCTTTTGCATTTTCTTCTTAACTTAAAAATTAAAATGATGAAAAGAAAAACAAGGCTTAGCAAGCCAAAAATGACAGGTTTAAAAGTAAAGGGCTTTGTGGGTTCTGGAGCAAATTTTGCACAGCGCTCTCCTTGGTAAAGCTTGTGTCTGCGTACGGGGCATCTAAAACATGAGAGGAAGAGAAAACATACAGAACTTCAGGGCAGAAAATACAGAGCACCTCAACTGAAAATAAAGGAAAATCTGTAATTAAATATCAGCATGGTATGGTGGAAGAAACAAAATATTCTTATAAGGATTCATAAACATTACTGTTAATAACAAGGCCCTAATATATTCTTTCTCCACCTCCAAATCTTAAGCAAATCAGGCATCTGGAACAACTCTGACAATTCCTATCCCCATAATGAAACAGTGTTTGTGTTCTAGCACCCTGGAAGTTCAGAGGCGCCCGGGATTACTCGGTAAATGTGATGGTTTTGCCACCCGTTCTGTTTCTGTTTAACCGGAGAAGCAAGATCTAAAATACGAGTTGTACTCAGAAGAGCTCCCCTTATGGCAAGGGAGAAGCCTGCCCTACTATGTATGGGAGTGCAGGGTTTCAAGTTGGTGAGAGAGAATCCTTGTGTGGTGCTGCGTAATCCACAAGCAGAACAAGTGCTTGGCTAGAGCAAATGCTTCCGCTCTAGGTTATAATTTAGTATGTGCAAATTGTACGAGTCATCAGGTTGAAACTGATGCTAAATTATTATAATCTGGTATACGTCACAGTTTAATTTATTATTTAAAATGCTTTTACCCTTGCTATGTCCATGGCCGGCCTGTAAGATGAACGATTCTACAGATGCACTCGGGACCTTTGGCGATCACATTACCTAAGCCAGGCATCTCCGAAACAGGAAGATACTGTTTTTCCTTAGCGTGTTTACTTTGGCACAGCAGTCTATACCCTTTGAAGTTTTTAACAGGCCCCCTTTAGATCACATACTAATTATGAGTAAAATGGGCTGCTGCTGCACTACGGTCGCTCTGAAAATCAGGAATTCAACACTAACTTCAGCAATATAATCTTCTAGGATCTTTTCTGTTTTGCCCACTGCAGAAGATAATTTATGGCAGTTATATTGTTGGAGTGAAATTACCATATATAGAATTTGCTCAGTAGTCATCTTGTTTTAAATTAATTCTAAATACTTTAAAAGATGTATCCTTAATTACTAACATTAGCATTAAAAAGAAATGAACAAGTAGAGATTATTTAACTTGTCACTTGCTTTCACACTTGGACAGTCTGGACAGTCACAGAGCTCCACGTTGGCCCTCCGTGATATGGTCTAAAGGCGAGACAACTCTTGATATTTTTGCAGGAAAATCAGTGTGTTCAGGTATTATGGCAGCACTTAATATTAGCTTAATGTCACTCCATGTAAAAGCCCTTATGGGATCTGTTTGCAGTTGGGAGCAGCTGCTAATCCTTAGTTCTTTCCTGGAAAGCTCCAACCCTGCAAGCAGTCTCAGCCTTCATGTGCTTCACTGCCTGGCCTGGAGTGAGAACACGGTAGTGCTCATAGCTGGGCTTGAAAGAATATAGATTTCCTTTTTTGTTTGACTCAGAAAAGCTTGATTTCTTAAAATTATACTATTTAATCAGTAGCAGAAATGTGAAGGTGTTACAATTTTATTTTTCCAAGATGTAAAATAATTCATTTTATATCTTGGAAAATGTAAAGATTCCTAGGTAAAGATTCCCTTTCAGATTCTGGGGATCTGAAAGGAATGCATGATTTCATACTTGTCATCTCTGCCAGTGACACTGGATTTCCAATAGACCTCTTATGAATCTCTAATAAATAAGTAGATCACAGCAGTCTATGAGTATTAATCAGCCAAAATTGATTTATCCATAGTGAACTATTTGTGTCGGGGCAGGGTGTAGCCACCTAGCCTAAAGTGTCTGATTCCAGAGCCGGGCGCTTGTCAGCAGGTAGTTTACGCTGTTCAAAAGCTCCGGCTCAGCACGGCTCCTTGGCGGCGCAGCCGTGTCGGGGCGCCCTCTCGCAGGGCGCGTGCGTTCGCGTCGCCGCGTTACCTGCACACGGCTCCTCTGCCCGGCACCAGCTCGCACTTGCCCCCGTTGACGCACAGCGGCGGCTCCATCTCGCACAGGCTGCGGCAGGGAAGGCCGTCGCGGCTCGCGTAGCCCGGCTTGCACAGGCAGTCGGCCTCCTTGCTCCACTCGTTCGTTACGCACTCGGAAAACTCGTCACAGGCCATGAATTTGCACGGGTCTGCCTGGTCAGCTGGAAGGGACGGGCAGGCCGTTAACGCTGTGCCGACGCTTCGCCCCGAAGCGCTCGGCGGGTTTGGTGCGGCTGGAGAGAACCACACGAACTACCAGCCGGCTACTTGTGCACGCTGATAGGGACAGCATGCCGATAATACAGCAAAAACAGGGTGTGTTTTTCTTTTTCCAGATGGTACAGGAAGCACAAGAGCTAATACTTTTATGGTTTTATTTCTATCTCGTTGACAAGGACTTTCGCTTTTGGATATTTTGGTCCCCTTTCACTACAAAGTGCTACTTTATAACACTCGTCGGCACTATGCTACTCTCCTACGTAGGGGTAGGAAACACAGCTCTTAATCTAATCTTAATCTAACTGAGAACGTGACCAGAAGAGCAAATTAGATTATTCGGTATTGCACCATACTGTGAAAACTGCAACGCAGAAATACTGGCATCATCTCCAGACAATACTTGTTCTCAGGGCTTTTTTTTTTTTTTTTTTTTTTTTTGGAAGTTATCTTGTAGCATTGGGAAAACTTGCAGATTTTATTTATTCAATGTTTTTGTTAGTAAGGGACTTACAGCTTGTTAGTAAGAGACTTACAGCAGTAAGTCTCTTACCCTTTTCTGATTCATAATCTCTGTGAGATTTGGGGAAAACGAAGCTGCTCATGCTCAGAGTAGGGCTGAAGCCAGAGACAGCCTGAAGTCCCATCCTCCCCTGTCAGACAAGTCTAATCCTCCTTTCCCACCCCTGCTTCTCACTAGCAATGAAGGAAAGACCCAACCGGAGTCATGGTACCCCGGCTGCCTGCTGAAAGGGTGGAGCAAAGTAATAGCAGGAAGGCTGTGCGGGCTTAAAATTTCTCTGTAAGATTCATACTGGATATTGCAGCTAGGATCTATATATCTGTGGGTAAGAATTCTCTTCCAGGACTATTTCAGGGACTAAGGTAGGCAATTATATTAATTTCTGTGAAAAATGAGAATCACATCCTTTATAGCAGTGCTGGAAATCTCAACCATGTATTAGGATATGCTAAACTGCTGGAAATTAATCCAGCTGAGCTGTTCACTTGAACTCCTCTATAATTCTATAGCTAGTTGCTTTTTTTTTCTTTTGAATTTAAGACTAGGGGAAGCAATTTGAACGTTTGCTCTCTCTTTGCTCTACGCCCTCTGCATGTTAATTCGAGACCTGCTTTGCTCCTGGATTACAAATGGATTTATAAATAAACCTTAAAACAATAACTGGGCATCGCTGAATTACATTAAGTTACAAGATATCTTTACTGTCAGACAAGCCCTTGCCTATATGTAAAAAACCAACAACAACAACAAAAAAAGATAATTATTCCATACTTCATTCTGGTCATGGAAATTACTGATGGGGAATTACAAAATGTAATTTTGCATGGAACAAAAATAGGTGGCAAATCAGAAGAGGAAGTTGTTGCTACACATCCCTTGCTTATCTCACAGAAAAATGATAACGCAAGACTTCGTACAACAGGGTGATTGACTAAAATATTAGCAGCAGCATTAACTGCATGTCTGCTCTAATTCTCTCCCCAGCTTTCCTGATCGCAGTTTAACTTCGTAGTAGTGGAAACAGCAGCGCTGTGATGCTGCTGCCTGGGACAAACCGGCTCCATGTGCGTGTTTCCCATGGCCGTTTCCCACAGCGCTGCTGCTCCGGGAAGCGAGAGCTACCCGTGCTTTTCCTTTTCACATGCAGGGGTGGCTGGCCACACTTTGCTGAGTTAAAGGGTCATTTCCTTTGTGTTTCACTTTCCTTAACACAGTTTCGGGATACATGCCTGCCATACTTGCCATTTTTCTACGATTTCATTTTTCTTCGGATTAAGAAAAAGACAAGTGCAGAGATTTTAAAAATCCTGCTACGTTATTTGCAACCAGTGCAACCAGCCCTTGCAGCCACCGCTTATAAAAGACTGGGCCTTGTAATAACTAACGTTTGCCTCGCCTCGAGTGTCCTACTGCGGTAAAACTGCTACCGCTAGGTGGCTCTTGTCGCCACGATAAACAGGGATTCGCCTGGATTACGTTAATTTACTTAACAGTTTCGTTGTCTTTCTCTCTTTCTCTCTGTTTCGCTCTTTCTCTGTTTCTCTCTCGCTCACTCTTTCTTCTCTCTCTCTCGTCTTTCTCTCTTTCTCCTATAGGGAAATATGGGGAGGTTCTATTTTTTTTATACTTTGACATTTTGCTACTGTTCATGAAACTTGAAAGCTGTGTGGGAGAACAGTCTCATGTAAATTCATTGCAGTATCTCCTTCTTGAATTCATGCTGAAATACCACATCAATAAAGCGGTAGATATGGAGGTGATGAAAGATTGTTGTACTTTTCTGCATTTGCATTTTATCAACTTCTTGGATTTATTTTTTATTTCATGAAGCTTACTGCCAAAGCAGAGGATGTCTGGTAGCCTAAAGTTCACTCTCTCAGACTCATTTATTCCTTTATTCAGCTCAGTATCAATTTGTCATTTGAAAGTTAAAATATTGCACTTTTGTAACTTTCTTTACAAACACTTTCTTTTAGTGACTTTGAGGAGACATGTAACATGAAGGTGGTTTAGAAAATGTTGTGTCAGGGGTATATGGATGCTTTGTTCTAGAGGTGCCCACGATTTCTCAAAAGGTAGCTGCATGCTAAGCTAATGGCACCTTTCTTCTCCATTTCAGTTAGATTAAGTTCATAAATTAAACAGCAAAATCTAAAAGTTGAAGGCAGAACCAGGCTTCAGTTTTACAAAACAATGCAAGACAAAGTCATAACTCAACTGAATATTTGAAGATTCCTACATTAGTGTCAACACAATTATTGTTAGTCTTACGGACTTTATACAGTTTAACAAGGACCACAGACCTATGGTATTTGAAAGGTAGTAGTAAGTCAGCAGGGATTCTGAAATTAGATACCGATGGAGAAAACTATAGAAGAAACCTATACAGTAGTAAAGTTGCTGGTCAGTAAATTTCTGTAGAATATAATTATTCCTAGAAATTTTCCACCTATCTTGAACTCTATAGCACTTTAATGATGATATAATGATGCCCTAGTGTTCGCTCACAGCATTGTAAAAATAATAAAATCCAATGTTTTCTGTACTCGGATACAAGATTTTGCTCAGTCACTCATGTAAACTGCATAAGCACTTTTTACCCTGTCTTCTCCCAGCACTCATACTAGGCAGTCACTTATTTCCTGTGTTTATCTCTTGTTCTCAAAACATTTGCTGTGTAAGCAGTGCAGAGGGCACCTCCACCACCCAGCATTTCCTTATACTGGAATTGCATCCTCTTGATGCAATTTTCATTGTTTTTCCCAAAAAGCTGTTTCTTGTGTTTCTTTTGAATCCACGTTCTTGTTGTTTTTGTTCCCTGGAGGTAGCAGGAAACAGTTGGATGCAGAGGTGGAAAAGGGAATTTTAAACCACCAAAAACTTGGAATGATCCATAGCTCTTAAAATTTCTTCTGATTTTCCTCAGAAGAGTGGCCTGTATAGTCCAAGACATCATTTGCATGTGCATTGTTATTGTGATCTTCTTTATTGAGTAGTTTCTGCTGGCATCCTGGAGATCTTTATTTTTAACATGAATGCCCTAAGTTGGCCTGTCCTTCTACCAATGTGCCGGAATGACTGACTGAGTAGTTACTGATGATTTAGGAGACAAATTCACATCGTGCCCATTCTGCCTTTGGCTTTGCTACCTATTAGCAAATTTGTTCGTGAAATACTACAGTATGCAAAAATATCTGTTGGTAGTGGAATCTGCAAGATCTCTGTTTTTCATATTCCATGTATTGCTGGGAGAATATTGCTAACACCAGTCTTTCCAAAAGAGGCAGTAATCTTTTTGAAGATGTAGGTATATGGAAAAGGTTACCTACCTGCTTTTGGTTTTGCCCAAACATTAATAATGCAATCTTACCCGGCTCGATGTCCAGGGAATAGCTGTCAATCTCCAAATTGAGGCGTTCGGCTGCAGCATCGCAGAAATCCTCCAAAACACAGTGTACTGCTTCCGTGATGTTGTATGGCACTGTTCTGGCAAATTTCATTTTGCTATTGACAATCACACTTCCATTCCTGAAGTTAAGTATTTCAAGTTGTTTAAAACCTGTAAGGTTGGACTGGAGGTATGGAAGTAGCTGCAAAACAGAAAGTTGCTTTTATTGTAACTTACTGTTCATGTCTATCTTGTATTCATTTCTCTTATAGTCACTTTTCATTATTAAGTGCATATATCCATAGCACACTTATTTATATGATTTTAATACAAGGGTTAAACTCCACCACCAAATTCCCTTTTCTGTTCATAGCTATATTCCTCTGGACCTTTGCATCTTTCTGAATGATGTATTGAAATGGATGGGCAGCAATTTTCCCAATAATGAAGTGCACAGCAGTTGCATGGGTAGTAATTTCCCCAATAATGAAGTGCACAGCAGTTGGGGAGTTTATTCAGCTGGAATTTAAAAAAATCACCTCTCCCAAAAGCCAAGCTTAATTATTTTAAAATGTTCAGGCCAGGTGGGTTAGAGCACAGCATAGTAGGCGTGTTACTGCAGTGACCTGTTGCCCTCTTGTACCCAAGGAGAAAATCCGTATCTAATCACATTCCCTTTGCTAAGCTATGATATATTTTTAAAGGTTTATTTTTAAATCTTGCATAAAGACATGAGCCTTAGATGTAATCAGCATTACCATAGCATTGACATGGATATGAGAAAACGCCAAATGCAAGTATATGTGAGGCAGGTATCTGGACCCTCTTGAACAGGTAAACACTTTCATATGTCTCTTAACACAGGAAACCAACTTCATCATCAGCTGCTTCAGACCCTGACAGCATCCTAAGTTTGTGTGTCCTCCCAGTCCCCAAGAAACAACTAAAAACGCAGCTGAACGATATCAGGCTGAACAATAGCAGGGTCTGATACTTTTAGTAGTAGGGTCTGACTGTGCTTTTCAGTGCCTAATTATCTGACTGAGCCAACGGGAATAGCCCCTCATCTTGCAGCCAAAACTTCAAGGTAGGGTGGTCACAGGAGCTTCTGACTACTGGTGTAGAATTAGTGTAACTTGGTGGTGGGGACTAGTGGTGCATTTTGTTAAACCATGCCCGACTACTGCGTAGGAGGTTCAAGTTGATTTTCACCCACCAGCTGCATGAACTGTTGTTCCAGCGCTTTGTATTCTGAAGAACTCCTGTTGAAGAGGTCATCGGAAAAGTGCATGTTGGTTACCCTCAGGCTGAAGAAAACCACGAGCTCTTTGCCTTTGGCTGCAGTCGTCATGGAGCTGGTGGTCACGTACTTCAGCGTGGGAGCTGGGGTGGCTTCTGCGGGGCGAGTCCTCGGCACGGAGATGTACCCGCTGCCGTGCTCCACTTCCTCCAGGGCTGCCGTGCTCACGTCGCGGGCGCCGTCCCACCCGGCCGCGATATCCTGCGCTCCGGCCCCGGCGCCCGCGGGAGCAGCGCTGCCGGCCGCCGGCGCCGACCCCGTGCCCTCGAGGGACTGGTCGATGACGACGGAGGGGCCGCGGGCCGGGCTCGTGGCTGGCGGCGGCGCCGCGGGCTGCTCCGGCGGCAGCGCCTCCCCAATGGCATCTCCAGGCTGGGCGGCAGAGAGATCACCAGGGAAGAAAGGCAACGTTTTTGCATGCAGGTAAGTGCTGGCTGTAACCAAAACGTCATCGCCCGAGGATTCTGGTAGATCCACGATCTTAACTGCTGCAGAAAAACAGGGGAAACGCAAATAGCTATTTCAAAAAGCTAGTCAGACATGAAATGGGAATTACAGGCACATCAAAAGCATTTCCCAGTGAAGCATTTTTGAAAACAAGCACCAACATTATCTAAACATGAAAATGTTATTGCCCATCGCTTAAGAAGGACTACTGAGATAAAAACACCCCATTCGTGTGTTTGAGTGATGAGATTTCCGTGGGTGCTGTGTTTAAATAATAATTACACTTGGTAAGTATTTCCTGAGCTATTCCTAAGTGCACTCTAGATTTGAAGGTGCATAATCACACTGTCGGCTTATATTGACTGGACAAGTAGATTGCAGCTTCGAGGCGTCTGCTTGGCTCAGTACAACCCCCGAGGCATTTTGTTTCCCTCCTCTTCTGTGAGACATAAAAGCTGCTATTTGTCAGTAATCATAAAATGGGGTTAATGCCAAGCAGTACAGCACCTTTGGTCAGTTTACCTAGAAGACAACAGCGGCATCGATGAAAACAGCCCTCAAACCCTAAGAAATCATCTGCTGCACTTAAATCAGACATTTGACCCAGATGCCAAGCTTTTATGAGATCCCCACTGGAGCCTGCCACGAGTCTAGGAAGTACGATGGATGTAGCTGAAATTCCAGTCTAGAGCGTGATGACCGGGACTGAATTTGGCTGGCAGCTAACCGACTTCAGTAGCTGCACAGAAAATGATGACATTTGCCTAGACTGCCTTCAGTTTGGGGCTATATATTTTTATTTCTTTTTTCTCATCTGGAACATCCCAGGCTGAATGAGATTGCAATTACTCCATCCACTGAATAGCATTTACCCATAGGTGTTCTTTGTTTCCCTTTCTGCTTCCTCACATCTAAAGAAAATGGTCCAAACTTCTGTTAATCATGGATGTGTTTTAGGAACAAGCATACATTTCTAAAGAAGGAAAGCTTGGTATTAAACAGCCATCTGCTTTCTTGATAACAGTAATTTAATGAAATGCACTACTTCCCGATTTCCTTTCTAATGTGGGCTCTTTTTTTCCTCTATATTGTCATTATTAAAGCGCTGTTTGCATGATTCTGGTCTTTTCTTATTGACGTACCACACACTTCCATACACTGGCTCAAGCTTTAGTTGGAGGGCATAGCCACGTCCTCATTCAGTTAAGTTGTTAAGTTGACCTCACCTTTCAAAACAGATACTTTCTTCCAAAACTGTCCTGAAACACCACATTTGTTTTAATGCAATTAGATCCTTGGAAACCTTTTTTTTTTTTCCCCATCCAGTTTACGACTTTGCAAAAAGTTTTGATAAGAGCCGCTACATTTTTTTCCCCTGTCATTTGTTTTATTATTATTTTATATGGTGATTTAGTGATAGTATGTTTGGCTAAAACATCTAGCAGACCAGTTAATGAATAAACTATGGGAGTAGGATGTGGGAAGTTACGTTTTCATTCTGTTTCAAGTGATGCCAAAGCATCGGTGATTCAGGAAAAGACCCTGAAATGCACTAGTAATCTGCGACGTCCGTACTGCACTGAGTGCTGCATCCTCATTTCTGTGAGGCCAAACTGTCTGTGTTGATCTGCAAACACAAAAGCGCCTTGAAGTGGTGCAGTAAATTCCCACTTAGCACAGTTGTGCCATCTCCTGTCTGTGCCAATGTGAAATTTGCGGTGGTGCCAGCGCAATGCCAGTAACACCAGAGCCCGACCACGGCGCCCAAGAGCGGCGCAGAGCCGGGGGCAGGCGCCGCACGGCAGCCTCTGGCCAAACCTGCAGCCTGACGCTGCAGGAGGAACCCACAGGGCTTTTCTCTCCAACGTCCTCACGTCTGTTGTATTATCAAAGGTAGGGACAGATTAGGAAAGCAAATCAAACCCGCGTGACTGATGCTCTCTCTTTACCACAACTTTTGCTGCTGCTGTTGCTGCTGTTGGTTACACTGATACGGGGTGCGATACACATTTGGTTAAGGGAGCTCAGTAAAGTACTTGAGACTTTAACGCAGGACGAGCTGCCGGTGGGATGGAGCTGCAGCTTCCTGAGCAGCCTTCTCTCAGCACGGCAACACACCTGAGCCCTTTGAGGGCTAGGGGATGTATGACCAGGATGGTATTTGTTAGGCCGTTCACATTTTAGAAATAGGCAACTATAGGGGAAGAAGTACCAGAATTTTGAAACAGCAGCAAATATGAAGGAGCCTAATCATACATATACATACAGATTTGGAATGCAGCTGCCTAAAGCTTCATAATATATAGATAGAGCGATCCTATAGACTATGCATAGGCAATAAATGTCTTCTGGCATTTTCTTATACACAAGCGAAGGCCTTGAGGGCACCAAGATGGCAGAGACGTTGCCCGTTTTAGTAAGACGTGGATGCTGATGCACCAGTCACTCAGTGCACTGAGCGCACACACGGCGTTCGTCCCCTGCAACGCGAGAGCCACCGGGCTCGCCGAGAGGCTGCGGGGCGGCTCCTGCACCGCAGCGCCAGCGCCAGGCCCCGCGTTACTGACCCGGCTTCTCGGCCGCGCTACTGAGCGCGTCCGATGACCGCTGCACAAACTACCCCTTAGCAGCAGCAGGAAAACCATTTGCCACCAGTGCATGCCACGGTTTTTAACCGTCTACGTGAGGCTACGTAATCCAATGAATCCTGATGAATTAAAAACTATGGGTGAAATGCAAAGACCTAGACATTTTGAACCCAAAAGATCCATTCACATTGCCATTTCAAATGCTAGTTTTATATTACTTTGAATACAAGCTATGCTTCTTCATAAAGCAACACTTTTCCATCATTTGCTTTTTAGATAGTATTTTTACAGCAGAAGGATAAAAAAAAACAACAATTATTTTATGAATCCTTTAAATGCATAAACACTGAGGAATTAGACATGTTTGTATTTCATTTCAGCACGCAATCTGATCTATTTAGGTGTAGCGAACCCGCAGAGAGTAGGAAATAGGATGCTGAGCTCAAAAATGCCCCCAGAGTAGCCATATCAAAGGGTGAACAATGTTGTGGCACTAAAAACTGTTGTCAACAATAAAAAATTCAATTCTAACTCCCAGCCACCTCTTACCCTCCTACAAAGAGGTTCACTGAAATCTCCAGGTAATTTTGTATCACATGGATAAGGCAGGACAAGCTTGTACTGAGGAGAGTTTTATATAAAAAACTAAACTGCTGTTGGCAAATATGTGTAAACTCTAAATTAAGAGGCAATTTCCTGTGCACACTGCTATATTAAATCTTTGTAAAAGAATTGCTACACGCAGGCATTTACTCCCAGCTGAGAGAGAAGAATACATAGGTCTGATTTACCAGAAAAAAAATTGACTGCAATTTTAACAGCTCTATTTCAGGCTGCTAGTTAATTTGTTGTCTTATATTTTTAAGTGAGGAAAACCCTTCTCGTTCACTGTGAATAAGGAATTATTATTTGTGAAAGGTCAAATTGCCAAGGAATGATTTTCCAGTGGCTTTGCATTTATAAGCAGGCCCGGGAGGTTATATGCAAGGCAGCCTGGCATATCATTTCTATCATGAGCTCAATAAGCACTGACATTTCTGTAGGCAACGGACTACAGGACTCAAAATTTCTCGGTTTCGCTGACACTCGTTTTTCTCTATACGAAGACTGCAGCATTATGCTTATATGCACGTGTTTGTATATACTACAGTTGAAGAAAACAACTAACCAAAGAATAAATATGCACTTAAAAGACTTAAATGCAAGTACCTGAATTCAAATGTATACACTTTCTCGGTATCTGAAATGTCATGTAAATGCTGGATGCAGGACAGCTATATACAAGCAAATAGATTAAGGAGCGAATACGTGTTTGAGGTCTTTCATTTTTAACTGGGTTACAACTAAGATGAGCAGTTAGAGAACAACAGGGAAAAGGGTCACTGATCTAACACATCACGGCAAATGCCTCATCACATGCAATTACCAATTAAGTTTACCTTTTTGAGTGTAAGAACACAGGGGAAGCACCTTACCGGTGTTCTGTATGTATATATGTATGTATGTATGATGCTTCTCCAGTGTTTAGTGTCCAGTCCAAATAGTGCAACTCCTTCTCTACTGACTTCAGCGAAGCCCTGCACGCTGGAGCTGGAAGTGCACTGTACACTGGCAGCTAAGCCCATCACTGCTTCATCTTCAGGCTGAAATAAAGTTGTGTCTCTTGATGTTCTTTAGAATCCTGGCTGAAACCTTTTCCATAGTCTTATTTTGTCACAGAACAGCCTGACAGCTGCAGCCCTAGCTCTGATGCCATGTACTGCTCTATGTAACTTATTTTAAACGCCTTCAGCTTATTCTGAGAGCCCTCACACCTCACAACCGTGCTTTGTCATCATGTCCTCACCACCAAAGATGCAGATAAATGTAATTCTGATTTATGTCACCAGAGGAGCACTTTATATCCTAAGAAACTAATACTTAGTAGTGATTATCATCTTGCATTATTCTAAGAGCACTTCCCATCTACCTTGCGCCCACAAGAGTACAACACTGCATTTGCAAAATCAGGCTTTGAAATGCTAAAACTGCAGCATTCAGAGCACTGAACAGCCATCGCTTGCTATTCTTGTGCACGTCCTTATGAAAGGAACTTTGATTACATAACTATTTATTTTTCCATAAGTACCTCTGCTGCATGGGGACGGGAGCTGGTGCCCCTCCGTGAGCGAGTGGCAACGCGGCGCTCCCGCACCGTTTCAGGGGCGGTTTGGGTATTGGATTTTTGATTTCTGCCCCTCAGTGCTGAGTGCTCATTCTAGTTTTGCATGTCTGTAGTTAGTTGTCCCAGCCTGAACTAGTCCCCTAAGGATTCTTTTACAGCAGCTGAAGGCAAAAAGCTGTCTCTGGCTATTCATTTCACTTCAAATCCATTTTTCTTTTTATTTTCATTTCCGCATGTATTCATCAATGCATGGTCTAAAAATAGTAATGCAACCTGCCATTTTGTGTCTCATTAAGGATTTTATATACTCCAGGTAGCTTTCTGCTAATTTTTTTTCACTAAAGGCTTTGTGCATGCTTTGTTGAATAATTGCTATAAAGTTTTGAAGTAATGTTATAAATACACTGAATATATGAACTTTATAATTTTCTCACCTACAAAATAAACATACAACTACAAAAGGTGGGAATAAGATAGATGCAGGTAATTAGGCTAGCTTACTTTATAGACCTGTGTCAAAAGACCTGTGGGAGAGACGTGACTGTCTATGGCATTATCCTGTTCCAGCAGTTCCAAAAGGTGATGCAGGGAACACATAAATACTTTGAAAAGATAGGAACAGGTGGTGTTCAAAATGCCCCCAAACCTCCGAGTAGTAATGTTTACCTTCATTCCGCAGGGAAGCTCTTCAACAAAAGTATCTGTGGGAAAGATACTGAAGAGCAGAAAATGATGGTCTGCAAACTCAGACCCCATCTCTCCTTCCAGTGCAGTCTCTCCACTGACTGGGAGAGCTGCCGCACCTGCCGATGGCCAATGTGCTGCCTCTTTAAGCTAAGACTCGAAGCACCTGTGGAAACACCCACCTGGCTCAGGACCCTTCTGACTATAGCAACAGGAAAGTCATTATGGCCACGTTAGTTGCTTTAGGGAGCTAACGGTATTCACACTCCTAATTGAAGTATTATAAAGAAAGTAGAATGATCAGCCAATATTCCTGTATTTTGTAAAAATATTAAACAGGTGGGAATATAATTAGATCCCTGGTATGGACAGTAAGTCAGCGGTAGGTTATTTTCCATTCCAGGTTGCTTTTACCCTTTACTCAACCCTTACATGATCTCTTA
Source organism: Nothocercus julius (assembly GCA_013398735.1). Lineage (NCBI taxonomy): Eukaryota > Metazoa > Chordata > Aves > Tinamiformes > Tinamidae > Nothocercus > Nothocercus julius. The sequence continues at coordinate 71,002 of VZSV01000006.1, forward strand.
ATGATATTGCCAGATAAAACGTCATTCTAGAGTTCAGGTGCTGCAAAAGTAATTTTTCTGATTGAAATTCTTGATAAATGATTCAGCTGAGATTAGTGCAATATCATGAAACAGAGAAAGTAGTAATGTATTAAATAAATATGTAAGTACGTAAGTAAAATCTATTTACAATGAAAACATGTTAAAATTGTTAATGGCCACTGTGACTATCTTATATTGTTATATATCTTATATTCTTCTCTAGTAAAATCATGCACTATTTGCCGTTTGTATTTATCAGCATTAAAATATATCCTAAACAAGTAGGGTGCCATGTCAAACCAAGATGTCTGGATTTGATCAGTATTCAAGTCAATGAATAAACCAGAGAAACAAAATTGAGAAGCAGTGAATTTGCAAATATGAACACACACTTACAAAGGAATGGAGTTAAATGAGCTGCCTGCTGAAAACTGTAGCATTAGAAGATTAACAGCTTTTACTCCCATTGCTGACTGATCTGCAATCAAAGCTGAAAATGTATTTAATGGATTTAAAATAAAAAGGTCCATGTGAAAATAATCTAAGACTTTATAAACATCTGTAAATATTAAAAAAAAAAAAAATCCATTTATATATGCCATTGTCCTGTAGGCTACTGTAATGATTATGGAGCTCCCAGGAGCTCCGCAAGCAGAAACTGGAACCTTGAACACCCCTTCGAGGTTTTTTATTTTGGAATGATTAGAAATAAATTCGGATAAGGTACAAGTAAATACCTGTCCTTCAGAATTGAGTGCATCCTCCGAATCCCTGGACACTTTTTCTATTTTTCTCTACTATATAATAGGAAAAATAGGAGCGAATGTTTGTAGGTGATGGCAGCATCAGACAGTTTTGTGATATTGGAGTTTATTAGTTTGTGGAAAGATAAAAACAAAATAGAAGTCACACTCTATATAAATTCAAATAATATGGTTGATCCAAGGACCTAAAAACAAAAAGACAAACATGAAATTAGAAAGTTAAAACTTCTGACTGTCTTCAAATTTTGTCATAATATGAGCACTTGAAAGGACAAATTGTAATACTAAATACACATATTCATATTATTATAGTCATATTATATGACTATAATGAATATGAATACTCATATTATATGATCACTTTCACTCGAATAACATGGAATTAATAAGCTCTCTCCATAGCTTAGATCTCCTCAGTAGATCCAGAGATGTGATTCAGAGCACCCAGGTTAACATGCCTTAAATAGTCCAGTACAACTTGCATGAGTTATTCCCTAACAAGGAATTCACTACTAAAAAGCCCCTCTGAGCTTACAATGTACCTTCTTACACTGAAAGAATAGTGAATCTTCTGAAGAAACAGCTGTAGCAATTTTAGAGAATCAAAACTTTACTACTGTTTGATCACAATACATTATATTTTGAAGCCAGTATTTTTAGCAAAATCAAGTATTTTTTACTGAGTGAGGGTAAAAGGTGTATTATTCAGAGCTTGTTAGTCTCAGCAAGGCAACTTTGGCTGGTATTTGTTAGTATAGGACTATACAGACTATATGATGTGTAAACATCAGTGGCTTCACATATTTATAATCCAGTAAGGGGTAATCTTAGAGCTTCAGCCTAAATTTCTGTATTATTTACTGAAAAATATTTTTATTGTTTTATTACTGCATTGGTAGCAAGTTTCCAAATAATTTTTTCGTTATGTTAATATATTGAAGTTATTTGTGATACTGGCCTTTAAACTTCCAAACTTATTTCTGCCTTTTTTATATTCCTTTTTTTTTTTATTAGAGGATTAGAACTATTGCCATCAGTGCTTGAGGAATGTAAACTTCCCCAAACAAATTTTTTATTCCTTTCATTTCAAAAAAATAAACAAACCACTAACTGAAACAGAATGCAATCTAAGATTCAGCTGACACAGACCAGATTTTGAATATTATCACACAGCAGGTGCTGCCTCCCTCCCCGCTTCCATGTGACTCCCCGTAGCCTTTTGCTGTTAGGCAAGGAAGGCGGTGGGAGAACTTCATCCTTTTTTCTCTCTGCTCCAAATCTCATGCCTGCCCACAGGCAGAAAGATTATCGTACATTGGTTTGACAGGATCCAAGGCTGAAATGTGCCCGAGTCTTTGTTAGATACATTACGTGTCACTAACAGCGGGGAGTTACCTGCAGTCAGTACAGAGCCTACGTTTGGGCCAGTAGGATCATTTTAAGGAAGCGCTGTTATGGTGAACGTGGAGGGGAGAGAGACGGTGACTTTGGAGCAAAATAGCTCTCCCTCGTAGTGGTGGATGGGAGCAGCAGGAGTAACGCTGATTACAGGAGAGGCGATAGCACTTGGGCCACAGCAGCTCTGAGGCAAGGGTAGTTCTGAGAGCCCAAAGGGGCCCACGTGACGGCGCACGAGAATCAGCCCGGCAGCTGAGGGATGGGGCTGACGGCGCGACGCGAAACGAGGGCCGCGCGAGAGCCCGAGCGCGCGCACGGGAGCGGGAGGGGGCAGCGCGGGCTGGCCGGCGCGCGTGGAGGCTGAGCGGCCTCCCCCTGTGGAAGAAAGCTGGGGGCAAAGCCCAAGTGACTCTGCGGCGGAGCACTGGGGCACGTCTCCCTGCAGACGGGGGCAGGCGGCTTTTCCACTGCACGAACAGCTTTAGGTGTAATGCCCCTGCGTGGGCAAAGTTTCTCAGTAGAAATATAGGGTTATTTTTGTACTTTGCATAGGAATGTCATGGATTCAATGGGATTATCTGTTGTATGTAAAACACACGGCGTCTCACTTGCTTTTGTTAAATGCATTTATACTGCGCATTTGGGGATGCATTAATAAGGAATTGTATTTGAAGGAAGGAAAGCCTAACCGTAAATTAAAACAAAATTGAATAGGCGAAACTGGATACTTTGAGCAAGTGATGTGTTAAACTGGGAAAATAGATAGTACCATTTGTCTCATGCCTTTTTGCTCAGATTATCAATTTCATTTTAGCATTTTTAAGTATGTTTGAGGATGTGATACAAGTTTTACTCTGTTTAGGTTTTCTGCTATGTGCAGCATGGAGATCATCTTCAGTTTAAGCATAATTTTTAGGCTAATCAATCTTGTATACCATACTTGAGAAAATTGCGCAAGTAAACCTACCTTTCCACTCTTTGGAGCACCAGGCTGAATCAGCACCTTCACGAAAACCATTCTTAGCACATCTGAGGGAGCCAGTGACAAACAGGGAGAGAGGAAAGATGTAGAGAGAATCTGACGGGGGAAAGTTGAGACAAGCTTGTCACTTTATGATCGAAGGGAACATAAGGAAACCAGAAAAATATAAAATGAAAACAGAGGAGTTCTTACCTGTTACCACCAGCGGTGCAAAAAAAACTGGCTGGCATGTCTGGTGCAAACAGCAGGTGAATTCCAGTCCTGAGAGCATCCAGAATAATTCCCCAGGAAGTGATGGTTTTTTATCTTCTGTGACAAGGCTGGTTATGCCAAAAAGAAAGCTATGCTAAACACACACGGCCTTCAGGCAACTGGAGGTGAAGCAGAGGCAGAGAGAACCTGCCAAACATGCAGAGTTCAGCTTTTCAAGAGACTGCTAGGAAATAGCAGTGAGTGAGGAGGACTCTGCAACCAAATTAATTGACAGGCAGGAGGAAGACGTCAAAGGGCTCCGTTCAAAGCAAGGCTGTGTCAATATGAGAGCAATTATAAAAATACAGTTCATGAGTGAGGCTCCTACCAGTCACACATGCAGAGATGTGACCACCACCAGTGTTCTCACCGGAAAAACACTGTGACAAACTCTGCAGAGTCTTCTCCCCTTAGAAGTGTTTCTTGAGAGCTTGAGGATGATCCAGGATGGTGAGACTGAGGTGTACGAGTACAACAGAATAACAAAAGCTTTTATTTCCTCTCATATTTCTGGAATGACAGTCCCAGAAATATTGTTTCCTGTATGACATCTTGAATTTTGGAATAGATAGAGGGTGATGTGAGGAACTATTGCTCAAAGGTTGCTGCTGTACAGGGAGCTGCTACCCCATACATGCCAGTTACACCCACACCGCAATTCTCCACTGTATCCTGCCTGGATTTCCAGGCTGCTGATATAGGTGATGGAGCACTTACCAGTATTTTGCTGCTCTTTGGAAAACCATGATTTGTGTTTGCCCTTATGCTCACCCTGATATCTTTCTGCTGCCCTTTTTTCAACTGCAGGGTCAACACTTTTCTGCTATATATGGAAAACATGCTTGTCTTTTCATTTTAGATTGTACTAAAGTTTCTCTACCAAGACTTATGTAGGTATTTGTTTTTTTTTCACTTATGACATGTTTTATTTTTCCTATACATGTGATAAAGCAGAAGTGGGCATCACAAATGCAGAGTGTGTTCTGCCCTTGATGGTCCAGAAATATTTCTGTGACAACTGAAATTGAAATCTTAAAGCAATGTTTGCAGTACTCATATGTGACTGTGTGCGCGTAGGAATGATTGACTCGCTCCTACTCTTTCTGATGGGAATGTTTTTTGCTTCTTACCTTGTCCAGCCAGATCATCTTGGTCAGCTTCCTTGAAAGATGGTTCTGTTATTGCAGTCAGCTCTTTCTCCTTCTCTGCTTCACTCTTCTCATCACTGGCTTCCAGGAAAGTAACTGGGCTAAAGCTATCTGTGGTATAAACTGCCAGCGTGACAGCCTGCTCTGTTGGGGACTCCAGGTCATCAGCGGTTAATTCATTGCTGGTATACTCGTCTGCTGGAGGAAGCAAATAGGAATCCTCTGGCTTTGGAGGCCCGTGCGTGCTACCCAGAGCACTGAAAGGCACTGTGAAACTTTGTTGGTCAGCAGTGGTCTCTTCTCCGCTTGTAGGAAATCTGTCTCGAGACAGTTCTCGAGAAGGTTTGGTAGGGAATGCAGTTTCAGATGAAACAAAATTGTTAAAGTCTTCAGGGACCCTGATTTCTCCACTTAGCACAGGGGTTTCAGTTGCAAATTCACTGACTGACGTGTCTCCTGTTTGGTCCACCGGTGCTGGGCTGGGATAAGGTAGTGGGAGTTCAGCACTCATGGAGTCCTCCTGAAAAAGGGATTCAGTAGGAAGAAAGATAAATGCAGTCATTTGCATTAATGTTCACTGCAAGAAAGTCTAATATTTAGTCACAAGATTTTACGAAAAACTAACTTCTCATGAAGTCATGGGATATATAAAATGTCTGACATATGCATGTGATCCTAATCACACTGCCTGTTATTTTAAAATCAGTCAAAGATGACTTTTACTACCTCTATCATTTGCTCTTCTTCTCTCATTGACATGTGTTACTTTATTTTATGCATATTACTCATGAACCATGGTTTACCTTGTAATTAAAGATGGCAAAGGTATCAAGCAGTAGTATTCATTTGTAAATACTTTAAACAATGTCTCTGCTTTTGCTTAGAACACCACAGTATTTATCTTTCTAAGACTGTTTAAATTCATTTCTTGTGGAAAAAATGAATAAAAATCTCACCCTGAATTAACTTACCAGCTCAGGGGTAGCTAGAGGAATAGTGACCACGGACTGGATATCATTGTCAGACTCACTAGGTGGTTTAATAGATTCTGCAAAAAATAACCATATTTTTATACACACAAAGAACTGAATAGTTTCAAGATGATCACATTAGCAACCGATCAAAACTTATAAACTCAGTGAAAAATAGTATTAAGACCATTATTCTCCATCAAAAAGACGACTTTCAAAAATCAATGTTAAGAAGAAAGAAGCATAAGCTCCAATTTAAACTGACAATTGTGAGGAAAGTAGGAATTTTATATGCACTACTCTTTTTACTCCTTATATAGTATTAATGGGATAGGTCTGCAGAGGGCTGAACCATGCATAGCTGGATGAATAATTAAAATGAGTTGAAGCACAAACTACTCAGTGAAATTCACATGGGCTATGATGACTCATTACACTGCGTTGTTCGTTAAGCTAAAATTCTTTTCGTTTTATACCAGAGCCCACAGCATTGCTACTCTCAGGAGTTTTGGTTTTAACACCCAGTTGCTCCTTAACCCTCTCAAGTGCTCTGTAAAACATACCTGCATGCAAGCTGATTTCCTAAAACTAGCAATTAAAAACAGCTAGTGGGAGAAAAGTTACTCAGAAATAGATATTGTTAAAATAATTTACACTCCTTTTTTTTTTTTTTCTTGGCACTTTTAATCTTAATCATGCCAAAAATACTAGTTCATCTAGACATTTTTGGCAGAAGAAAATGCTGCTGTTTGTAAATGACACATCATGACTAACATATGCTGAGTGTTTTAATAAAATATGCTGAGTGTTTTAA
>VZSV01000006.1:82308-92603 GCA_013398735.1 Nothocercus julius
TTAAGCAAAGTTCCTCTCTGATTGACTTCCTGGTCCTGCTGAGTACCAGACAGCACATCCTCTTGGCCTTTCATCTGATAGCAAAGTCTGTGGAGTAAAGGGAAGTCAGCACTTGAAAGCCTTTTGAGGAATCAGGTCCTTTTAATGCAGTGTATCACTTAAAAAGCATGAACAAATGTGGAAATCTTTCCACTTTCTTAGTTGTATGATTTTGTACAAACTCAGCATGAATTTTAAATTCTTTCATGAGGGAGAATTTGCGCAAATAGGTATACACTCAGAACCAGCTTAGCTGTTTCAGCTCTACTAGAAATGGTTGGTAACCCCAAGGAAGGTGAGACAGGAATATCTGTAAATCTCTCTTATGTGCAGAGATTTTCACTTCTTCCACTCCTCCTTTCCCGAGTCTTTGAAGGAACCAAGCTGGTATGTTTCGCTGGGTGTTGCTTAATGCCTACTCTTTTGCTGGGTTCCACCAATGGCTGAGAGAGTTTCAGCTTATGGCTCTATATTCCTTTTGACCACCTCTTGCAAGAGGAAATTAGGAAAGGAAGGGAGATGGCTGCTTCACTTGTGGTCTTGGTAATTAGTAAAAAGGTGAGGCAGAATTAATAATTGGACTGCAGGAAGATTTTTAATAGTATTCAAGGCAATAATACTGAAGGTTACAGATGTTAAGGACCTAAATATAAGTAGATTCTGTGTCAGTAGGATAAAATTCATTTTCCTAAACATAGGCCTGCAGTATCATTTTAGATTCCCCAAGGTTTTCTGCTCAGCTGCTCCTTTCATACTTGAAAGGCCTACACAGATAGTTGGATACCTTCAGGCACCTAAAATGGCAACAGATGTTGATGATGACGCTGAATCTGTCTTTTAGATATATTGTGCCAATTGACTGTTGCTCTGGGCTCTGTCTCCTGCTGATTCACTTTATACCATAATAAATAATGCTTTCTTATAACAGTATGCACATAAGCAGCTTATTATTTCTTACTTTTGGCAAGCAAAACTCGATTCACTGAGTAGCATAAGCAATTGAATGTGTATTCCATTTTTCACATGATTTTAAATAAACTCTGTAATATAGAAATGTCCTTCAGAACATTTGCATTGTAAATGTCTGCTGTAACTCCTCTCTTTTGCCATGTCGTAGAATTAGAAGCCGATAGGAGCCTGCAACACCACAGTCCCAACCCTTATAAAGGCTCTTTTTTCTTGGGGTCTGTGCAGGAGTTACATTCTGATTGAAATCTCCTCACCTTCACCCCTACAGCGTATTTTGGAGGAAAACACATTGACTGTGTTTCATGGTCTTGAGGTACAATGTATTTTCTACTCAAAATTGTGTGTCAAGAACAGCTTTGGATGCTTTAAGGTGGATGGATAAAATCTCATGAAAATGGAGAATAGTTTAACAATCAAGAAACTTTTCATTTTTTTTCCTCGCGTATTTCTCATATATGCTACAGGAACTTTTTAAAACAATAGTGAACTAACTCAGAAGTCAGACAGCTGAATTACAAAATTAGATGTGTAGCAGGCAAAGCCTGCAGGCAGTTCTGTGTTCTCTGCAAAGAAACCACTTTTCATCAGCTCTGGCAACAATTCCATCATCATTTTTCCATGTATAACTGAACCTGAACCGGAATAGTGAAATAGCTTGCACCAAGAAGTACCTATGAAACGGATGATAAGCTTTAGTTAATTTTACTGTGAAACCTCCTGGGAAGCTTAGCTTATTAACTGCTATCTATTAAACTGATAACTGAACATTCAGTTAACGTTATTAATTATATAAAAACACAGGTCCTGAAGAAACTACAGTAATGCACAACAAAATGACTGGGAAATTTTTCTCTTTTTTTTTTTTTTTTCAGATCCGTTAACTATTTCTTTGGATTTCTTTCATTTGTTTCATTTCTCATTAGCTTGCTTTTTTTTTTGTTTTTTTTTTTGTTGTTGTTTTGTTTTGTTTTGGCTTTACAGTTTAAAAAGATGTTGGCTTGAAAGCTTGGTAGCTGAACAGACGTCCTAAAAAGGGGGAAAAGATGGCTGTACCTGAAGGAAAACGAGACAATGTTAAGCATCATCTGGTTTAAATGAGGGCAGTTAGATTCTAGTTCTGTTTCATGGTGGAAGTCCCAGTGATGGCAGACACTAAGCAAACACAAAGCATGAAGAGTACCCTGACTTTGTGCTCCTGAACAAAAATTACAATGCTTTACTATACATTGTTCCTGCGGAACAACGATGGTTTGTGAACACCCAAAGACGAGGCTCCACTGTGAGTTCATGAAGGTGCATCGTTTGACCGGTGCCCCTCTGCCCTGTACTGCTGATATCAATAATAATCCTAATCTTTCCTTGTGTAGTGCAATGGTTTATAACTTCTACTGGCATCCTGTTTGTAATCATCTTGTGATACTCATAATTGAACTTGCCTGAAAACTTGACATCCTGAATTAGTGCAGAGAATTGGCCATGTTAGAGTCTATTAACTTCTCTCGATGTCCCTCACTGACTATCAGCAACCCAGTCCCTAGAAACCTGCAAACCAGCATTTTAACAGGCCAACACAGAGCAGTGTGGTGCCTAGCTAGGGATAGTCGCTCGAGTGCCTTCATTTCTCTGTGGTGAGCACATTTCTGCAGTTTCCTGTTATGCGCCTGCCAAAGTGTCCAAAGCACGGCGCCAGCCTCCGTACCTGGAGCTGGAACTTGGCAGCAAGCTGCCGGTACTGCGGGGACTCGGGGTCGCTGAGCTCAGGCGTGTACTCCTGGTCCGTGAGAGTGACACTGAACTCCACCATTTGCTCCACGGGCAGTTCTGGAACTGCATTTGTTCCCAGCTCCTGGGGGGAAAAAAAAGGCAAAAGGGAAAAAGAGGAGAATAATACTTTATGTGTGTTTTTTTGTTTGTTTGTTTTGCTTTGTTTTCCACACACTTCAATATTTAATAGAGAGAAGAGCTCCTTTTTAAGCCCTTCCCCAAAATGACATTCCGAACTCTCTCCTGCAAAGGGTGAGGACTCCTAACCACATCTGTTAGCCTAATTCTTCTGCCTTTATAAGTTTATAGTACTGTGAGTTGCCTTTGATATGCATAAAGGAGGGTGATAATCAGCCATTTGTTGCAAAATGAGGGTTGCAAAAAGTTTTCCCCTCTTCGAACACAATGAAAGTGATACAAATGTAATTGCCACTTCAGAGGAAGCTTGGTGGCCTCAAGGAGAGGAACAGGCAGATGCGAGAAGCAGTTGGTATCCTACGCTGAGACACCTTTAGTGGGTCAGAGGAGATTGCCAGGTTGTCCAACGCTGCTCCCTGTTTAGACATTTGCAGCTTTGTTTTGTTTTGCCTTTTTTTTTTTTTTTTCTAGTAAAAAAGTAGAATTTGTTCTACTTGTGCTACACCTTTCCTGTGCAGTTGAATGCACTGTTACTAAAAGCGCTCTTATTTTGTTTACCGCTTCCTATCACTGTACTGGCAATTTTGGCCTACACATTCCCTTAATAATGCTAATCTGCAGAGGACGTGTTATTTACTGGCTACTCTGTGCTGCTCGCAAGATGGAAATTATACAACAAAAACCTTCAACCAGTGTTTTTATCCTATAAATAGAGCTGCGACATGACTTTTGCAGTTCCTTCAGGGAGACGGCTGGGACTGGGACAAGAAAGAAGAGGGAGAGAAAAAAGGAGGGATTAATTAGGGCCAGTCTCCTGGTCCACCTCAAATTTGTCACAAAAAGAGAGATCTTAAACCCATTTTCTCTTCATGTTTGTATCTGCTGCTCCCTTCCCGCAGCCGTGACGCGGGTGAGCGATACGTGGCTGTGAACACCAGCCACATTGCAGCCAGTTTGGGGCATTTGGGGTGATGGCGGTCGGCATCGCCCTGCAGCTGCCACTGCCCTTCTGGAAGTTTCTGCAAAGGCCGTGCAGCAGCTGGGGCAAATAATGTCCCTTCCTCGAGCGCTAATTTTGCTAGCTGAGCTCAGAAAAACAGAGGTGAAGGAATAAGCGGGATAGGCACAAAACTGTCCTCACCTTCACGGGAGTCTTTGTGTCGTTGACGATTTCATTGAGCAGCGTCCCGTTGGGCACAGGCGCGTAGGGAGAGAGGGAGGCGCCGGGGGAGCCTGGGAGAGGTGGATTCATTTTATTAATGAAACAAAACAGGGATGCCCATCAAAGATGGACAGAACTGCCTGTCACAGGCCTGTTTGCAGGATGCCTCCTCACTGAACCAGCTGCTCTTATTTACAGATCCTTAACACTGCGTAATTTTCTAGCATTATTTTCAAGAACTTTGGTACACAACAGTATTGATACATCCAGACTGAATGGACCACTGAACTTAAATTAATGTCATGGCATCAGTGCGACTCTCTGGCTATAGATCATTCTTTATTTTCATCTGTTTGCTTATTTTGGCTAACCAAATGCAGCAGCTGACAGTCTAAATGTTATTTCATGACTGATGCCAAATTAGCATTACTCACTGCACGTGAAACTAAGAAAAGATAGCTCATAAGATGCAGCTAAAGACTGTGAAACAAACCTGAAACAAAACCTCATAGCAGGCATGTTATTGAGAAGTCAAAAAGTAGTTTTTGTACCAAGTAGTTCTTTTGCCAAAGCATTTTTCCTTATTGCACTTCACTGAGCTTGTCACGCTCCTCTTGCATTCGTTAAATTACAGCCTTCTAGGGTCTACAAGTCACTAGCTTTATCCAGTCTGTTTAATGGGCAGACTTAGAGGAAGCAGTTTCAATTTTTACCTGTAGAGATGGAAGGAATGTCTTCCAGCTTTTTGCCCCCTGTTTTCTCTGTGGATATTTCATCTTTCCTATCAATCAAATAGAAACGAGTGATTTAGTGATGAACAGTGCTTTACTCGCAATGGCAAAGGTGTAACAAAATATAGAAATCATTCTTACATTAAATGAAAGAACTTAATTCTAATGAAATGTTTTGATGACCTCCTTAAACGGGGCAGTGCAACACTGCATTGTGTTGAGGAGATGGGGAGAAGAGGGGTCACAGAAGTGAAATCTGATAGGACTGTCAATGCACAGACTAGGCTATATGGCAAGGCTTGCTTTTTCTCTTTGACCAGAAAGCAGAGTTGACTGCTGACTAAAATGGGAGCTAGATTCCTTGTAACTTATCCATATCAAGTGTCCTCTCTTTTACACATGCTATCAGGATACTTCATAGCATTAGTTTTTGTATTGTTGCTATTATTATTATTTGTTATTTCAGTTGTAAATTTTACAGATATGTGCTGATGAATGAATTTTGGAAGTGAGAGTGTTTACTTGCCTGATAAACAGAGATGGTGTATGTATATATGTATACATATTCTATAATAAATCAGTTAAAGATTTCTGAAAGACTATAGAATAATTTCTTCTGTAAAAACCAACTTTTGTTCATTTGTAATTTTTGGAAAAAATCAGATTCTTAGATATAGTATTATTAATAGTTATAATAGTTATTATTGATGCAATGCATGAGATTGACGATCTTTGTGGAGACTGATCTAAGTGAAAGAATTCAGGGTACTGCAAATGCAGTGTGGTATTCTCATTTACCACCGTGAAACTCATAAAATAAACACAGCAAAAGAGGGTTGGGCTGCATTTCTGTACAGAACAAACCTTAGTTTTTAGTAACATACCTAAAGAATATGGGCAGTGCCTGACTACAACGCCTGCTTGACCGTGGCACTGACCTCTTTACATGATCTCTACAGAAGATACAGGGCAACTTGTTTCCTCCAACTACAGTGTAGTGATGCAGTCCAACTGCCTACATTTCCAGCTAAAATATTTGTATAATTTACTTCATCCCCTGAACTGTGCTGAAAGCTGCACTGTTCGAAAAGAGCGTAAAAACTCTGAAATCATTCACTTATTGCCTTGCTGCTGCTGTTTGCACTAGACTGAGTGAAAACACTTCCCTTTGGACTTCAAGAGGAGTTTAATTAGGCCCTACATTATTAAAAATACATTTCTTAGAAAGAAAAACTCTCGAAGCTCCAATATTGTAATCAATATAGATACATAAGACCTCTGTCATCTTGAGACAGTAGAAAATAAGAATGGAAGGTATTTGCTGCATCTGAAAATCTAGCAGAATTGGAAAGAAAAGTAATGCATTAATCTGAGAAACAATGGACAACAACTTGCCTGGCTGTACCCTGATATCCACATGCAGAGAGAAACAGAGTTCAGTTGTGTAGCTTTAATCCTACCATTCTCAGCCTTTTGAGGATTGGGAGAAGCATAGTTTTTTGCTTTGTTTGTTTGTTTGTTTGTTTTTCAAAGAGAGTATTTATACAGCAAAGCAGTACATTAATTATCACTAGTGTGACCTTTAAAAATACGAGGGGAAAGCTGAAATAAAGACATGGAGTTGTCATACTATTGCTCAGTGCAACCTCCAACATAAAACTTATCTTCACCTTTCTGACTTTCCTTTTGAGGAGAATTACAGTTGTGGGCAAGCTTTAGCTCAGCACAGCATCAAAACTAGTCTAACAGGTGGTGACTCTGCTGGACAGTCATGCTTAAGTTTGCCTAAGAGGACCTGCTGTCTCAAAGTAGACTGGCAACTCAAAAATTTGGGCAACTTTCATTATTTATGACTCAGTTACTATGATGTGCTACAAAATGTGCAGTATACACATCTGTCACGACACACACCCAATACCACACAGTGCTATCTGTGCGTATATACTCACATCCACACACATCTACAAGTGACACTTTCAATACAAGGCAGGATCATCAAGCAGCAAGACTTCTACTTTTGCTTTACTTACCTTTCCTGGAAGGTTCTATGTTTTACTCGCTGCAAAAAGATTAAGAAAAACAGCATTTTACTAGTGGGTGTATTCAACAATGAAACAGAAGTCTGTTAGCCCCTTGTTTATAAGATTTTTATGCTTTCCTTCTAATACATGCCCCCTTCTCTTCCTTAACAATACTTTGATTTTATATGTACAGGTGGGAAGGGGCTTGGAAATCTTGCCCATTTCTAAGCAAATGTTGGTAATTCTTACCCGCTGGATTATTTCCAGATGCTCTTGAGAATTGCTGAAGTTTTTGCCAATGTCAAAGATGCAGAAGGTTTCCCTCTGGCAGGCAGTAACCCAGTTCTGATATTCATAAGTATCAGGAATCCGATCCAGAAAAATACGAAAGGCTTCCCACACAGCTTCCTGGCAGACTGAACGAGAAGAAGAGGGGTAGGGATGGATACTTTACAAAATAAAACTTTATGACCATTTAAAAATGATTTTTGAGTTACACATTTTATTGTAGCCAGTAAAAAAAATCCAACATCTTTAAGGCTTTTAGGTATTTTTGAGTTGACATTTGCCTTTATGTTGAAGCCTTTATGTTGAAGGCTTATTCTTCCCTCATCTCGACAGATTAATTCGACCCATCATCATCATCATCATCATTTTTAATAAGCAATCATGCTTCCTTCATCTCAAAAGCACATAAACTGTTTGTTTTTGCAATGATGCTAAACCGTAATGTAAAGAAAATCTAGCCATTTTCATACATGAATAATCATAATTTTAACTGTATGCTAAGGTTTTATATATTACAAAAGACTAACTAGGCACAGAACAAGCTAAACAGGACGTGTAAAATTTTGACATTTCCTACACATATAATAAAATTCTTTTAATTTAAAACATATTTTTTAAATGCAGCAGACCAAAGTGCTTTGTTCATATTATGAATTTTAAGTGTATTTAGTCTTTTAAAAATCTTTAAAATTCTTGGCAGCAACAATTTGACATATAAAACTGCGTATTCTTTCCTGTTTCTTTCAGCACCTCTGGAAAAATTGAATGCCTTAGTATAGTTAAAACCCCGTTCCCTCTCTGGAAAGAACAGTTTCCTTTTTCCCCTACAAGTGTACACGTTCATTTAGTCAGTATTAAATATCTCCTCCATAGTGATGAATCACTGCGTTGAATGCCAAGCTACATCAAGCAAGATTAACAAGTACTGTAGCTATGGAGAGAACATCAGCATTCTAAGTCATTTAAGGAAATGAAAATGAACACATAGAGAGTATGACAGTGGCAGAGATTTGGAAAAGCTTTAAGGGATTTTCATTTAGTGGATGCAAACTGGCTCCAGCTGTTAGTTACGTGAGGTGATGTAAAACATACATAAAAATCTAATAAGTTACTAGTACTCATATATATCCTACTGTCTCACTCCTTATGCAAGAAAGCTGTGAAGTTTAGCTGTAGTGTGTTGCATACCTGTTATAATGCATATTTGGTCCTGGTCTTCACTTTTAAACTCTATTTTGTGACAACCAGAAGTGTGTCAAGCATTTTAGAGAGAACTTTTAAACAGTCCCGCTGCAAAAAACTTGGTCTCTACACGGTGTGTAAGTGAAGTTTATGACATGGATGAACAAGTGAGGGAGGAGAGAAAGCAGCCGCAACTAGGTTATAGAGTGGCTGCTCAGGCATACTTTATATTGCTTATTTTCCTTTTTTTTTTTTTTTTTCTGACAACATAGCTTCTAGAAAGGGAGTTTTTGCAAGTCATAAGGGAGATGTGGAACAGGGCAGGTGGGGCTTTGCTTCCAAGTGCTTTTACAGACCCCTGGCTGAAGTCTCTTCTGGGAATCTCCAGACAGCTGCTACCTATCTGATTAACTATACTCACATTATTCTGATATGTCTTTCATGCCTGTCCAGACACCAGCCCTTCCCTGCACCAAAAATGTTTGGGTTTCACCTACTTCACTTTGTGCACCCTTGAACTAAATGTAGAATGAACTCCAGCTACACTTGGGTTGTGTCTGAAATCACTGAGTGCTGCAGAGATCCTCAGGCTGGCACAGGCTCCGCCAGGAAGTGCAGGTCGCTGTGGGCTCACCTGCCGATGTGCAGAAGCGCACACTTCGGCGGCTTGTCCGCTGCACGACCTGTACTTTTGGCTTTTGTAGATGAGCAAACACGGCTCCGTGGCTGTTAGTACCCATCTGTTTTAAACTGAATCGATTCTGTTCATCTGCAGCTACAAAATGGTTTTCAAGTCTGGTGTGAAGGATTTGTTTTTGTTCATCATGGCCGTGATGATTAAATATTAAAGGCATCTGTATTCGCTCTACTGATGCTTGTAATACAAACTAGTTCTTGGATTTATGAACTCGGCAATTTGGCAATGTTGTTTTTCCTTACTGAAGTCTCTGCCTCCCTGTTAATGTATGTCTGCTTCTGTCCTTCCTTGTTGATTCCTCTGTTTGGTATTTTTAGTGTCAGCAAAGCTATCTGGAATTTTGTTAAAGGATAGTGTTCTCTCACTCAGAATGAAAGAAAATTTTGAAGTCTGTTCTTTAAAGTTAGAATGCTTTTAGAGAAGGAGATTTTTGAACATAATAGAAAAAAAAAAGCAAAATATTTTCCAGCAATTTAAATGCTGTTTGCTTTTAGCACTTTACTTTGCACAGTTAGTTATTATGAGATGGGACATTTGTTGTCAGTACTGGACACCTGCTCTGACATAGGGCAATATAATTATCTACATTATCTAAAACATCACCACTGTTTGAAATTAACGCCGTCACTGTTAGGAATGGATATTCTACAAACTTGCTGTAGGGATATATGCACACAACTATGTCAGGGCACCTCGTCAATAGCTCAAGAACCACATGTCCTCCCAGCAGAGCATCTGTTTGCAGAACATAGGTGGTCTTATTAAAAAGGAACGTTTCTGTCTTTTGGGAGAGTTTGTTTATAATGGCCTAACAAGGCTACTTTCCATCATCTTCCTCTCATTTACTGTTTTCTTAGCATCTTGTTTTTCTGAACAGAACCTGCTGAACAAAGATTTAATATCTGATGAAAATTATTACATTTTATATAAACATATTTTCCTTCTTTCTGCCTCTTTCCTTCGGTGTTTACCAAGGACAGCCCTTTAGAGTCCCAGGCCCCAGGAACAAGTGAGGAACCGTGGAGAGAGGAAGAGCTGCCCCGGCTTGAGGAGGACTGGGTCAGAGAGCACCTAAGGAAACTCGATACCCACACATCCATGGGCCCTGATGGGAGGCACCCCAGAGAGCTGCGGGAGCTGGCGGATGTCATAGCTAAGCCGCTCTCCATCATCTTGGAAAGGTCCTGGAGAACGGGGGAGGTGCCGGAGGACTGGAAGAAAGCCAATGTCACGGCAGTCTGCAAAAAGGGCAAGAGGGAGGACCCAGGCAACTACAGGCCAGTGAACCTCACCTCCATCCCTGG